>JAKCOX010000033.1:7357500-7559978 GCA_022605575.1 Laterallus jamaicensis coturniculus | reverse complement strand
TCTCCCTTTTCCTTCTCTGGAGAGATAGAGATTTCCTAGACAGAGTCTGATTGTGACCCAGGAGAGGTGGTATTTCCCCATCTCACTTTTCAACCAGAGGTAAATCACTTCACACATGTGTCAAGGTTTCCCTGTAGGGACTAGGCTACATGCCTTTCTCTGGAAGACCTTGCTAGCTGGGCATGAGGAACACCTGTAAGAACAATTTATTGTTGTTATTACATACTGTACAGATGTTCTCCAGAAATGAGCACAGCATAGTGCAGTCAGTCTCCCCCTCCCTTACCCCAGCTTTGATGTTGCTGAGTCTCACCAGTCTACTCTCTCCTGCTGCCCAGTTGTGTGGAGACACTTTTCTCTGGTATGGCCCCTTTCCCACTGTGTCCCTTCAGCAAGCTGGGTGGGAAGTAACAAGCATAATCTCCAGTTGTCAGTCACCTGGTGTTTTCATCCCCTAGTTCAATAACCTGGGCTACACTTGATGATGACTGGCAGATGACAGCCTCAGTATCTTGGTCCCTAGAACTCATAGTTCCCTGTGCTCAGACATTTAAAGCAGAATCAAATGCAATTCTAGTTGATTCCACGGTCTGATACATCCTGCTCAACAACTTTCAAGGTCTTGCTTTCAATTGCATCCCAAATTATGTATCATTTCTTTATTCAAGATACAGCCTGATGGTGATTTTTCTCTGAAATGAGTGAGTTAATCTCTGCTATTTACTGCAATAGCTTGGAAGAAATGAATGATCTCTGTGGTAAACCTGGTGCTGCTTGCTTTAAATTATCACTTACATACAAGTCTTATGAAGCTTTTTGTGGGATTTTTTGCTTCTTTTCTTCTTTTTCCAGTTAGTTAGATTTCAAAATCTGAATGCCCACAACATCTGGAGAGGTTTTCTGTTTGGTTAGATGTCAGGGAAGACAGCAGGCCTGCTCGCGGCCTAGCTCTCTTCTCCCAAGATTTAGGCCCTGACAATATTCTTCTGTTCCCATGAGACAGGAAAAGTTCCTCATGCTGAGAGGATCCGAATAATCACATTCTCAAAACACAGCGGCCTTGTTGATAGGGGTACAGGCTGCCCTAAACCAAGCAGCAGTTATGGGAAGGTATTTGGGAGTGACGGAACATGTCAGGAACCAACCATAACAAGAGGGTCAAAACAGCAGGTGTGTGGATGCTTTTAGGTATTAAAGGTAAACTAAGGGTGTTTAGCTATAAGATAGGTTTATCAGAACTCATTATAATTACTAACCAATCAATATGGTGTGAACAGTGTGTGTAACCAATCAGCAGGTTTTTAGCTTGCCACATTTGCAGTAAGAAAGGTCTAGAATCTGGGTGATTTCACCTAATAAAATGGCTTCCTGGCTTCATGGCTTCACCTAAAATTCATATTGAATTGCGAGTTGCTCCCTGCAGGATGCCACAGTTAGATATGTTGCATGGCCACAAAAAGTGGCAGGTGAGGCCTGGTGTCTTCACTTTAGCAATGAAACAAATACAGTATAGTTGGCAGAAGAGCTCTGTGCCTTTATGCTGACCAGCTTCCATTCTGCGTTGGAGGAGAGAAACACTGAGAGGAAAAGGGGGTTCAGACCTTTCTTCATCCAGCTCTGGGTTATACTACTGAGCTTGTCAAGATGGACCCGAATCAGTAAACTAATGCCAAGTTCCTATCCAGAGTGAGAAATGACCTTCAGAGGCCAACTCAACCACCTTTCCCAGTTCCTCTGTATCCTTGTCCCAAGTATACTCACCCCTTCCAGACAAAAGTCTAATGAGGTCCTACAGATCTCTGGTGATGCAGATTCTCCACCACCCCCAGGCAATCCATTCAGTTAATTACTGTCCTTTCAGAGGGTTTCCTCATGCCTAACTTGACACTGCCTTGCAGCAATCCAAGGCCTTAGCCTTTGCCACGTGCCTGTTGGGTGCAGAGAAGTCATTTCCCTCTCTGTGGTCTTATACATACTTCAGAGTGGTTACCATGTCTTCTCTAAAAGAAGCCACCCTATTCCCTCAATCTTTCCTCTTGGGTGGTGTTTTGGAAGCTTCTGTAAGAAAGACTGGAGGACCTGGGGTATTTTATCTGTTCTGCAAGCACCTGAGAGCTGAGGGGCACCCAGCACTGAGGGCAGGAAGATGGGCAGCATAGGTTTAGGTAGCCAGGTTTTAATGATTTTTAGATTGTTGGTTGTGCTGCATCAGTTGGACAGGGGGGGGTTCAGTGAGGGGGACACTTATTAACAAGGGAAGAAATGGTAACTAAATGTTTGACAGATGGTCATGACTTTAGCACACTGTCAGGCATGTATCTGAATTTATGACTGAAGCTACTGAACCTCCTTTTCAGCTCCCATCTGGCCAATCTTTACCTGTCCTCCCCTTCTCCTTCCTTCAAGGACAGTGTTGAGAGAGAGAGGTGTTTTATACAGACATACCTCCTGCCTCAGTGTGCTGAGCCTTCCCCAGGCTGATACAGCTGCTGTTTTCTTATTACAAACCTGCCAGCTTATTGTTCAGTGTAAAACCAAGCCAGGAGGAAATGCTTGGTGTACAAGGCATTTCTGCAGGGATGGATGCATTCTGATTCAGATCCTAGTGGAATACATTGAAAAGTGAGCCAGACAGTTCTAAAGTAAATGAGTAAATAATCTGCCACCTAAAGGCATAGCCATGGCTTGCTGTATCTTTGCATTTAAGAGACATTTTCAGGTCAATAAGCCATGTGAATGAAGAGGAGGAATGGAATTGGGAGGGGGAGGGAAATGCACCTAGAACCCCACCAGGTGCTTGTTTTCCACCTTTCCCCCTTGTAACACTGTCTAGTGAATGGATTGCCAGCACTTCAGACAACAGAGTGAAAGTTTATTGACAGAGGGTCAATTGCCTCCAAATGAAGAATGGGTTGTTGAGTAGACTGTAAAAGATGTTTTATGCCTGTTGAACAAAACTGGCCTTCTGAATGCCTGAATAGCAACCTGCTGCACACACTGGGCTGTCAGCATTTCTGCCAGAAAGTCCAAGACTCAGATAGCCCCAGTAGAGCAAGCACTAAGGGTGTATTTAGACAAGGAAAAAAAAAGAAAGTTCACTTTCTAAGATGTGTCTTAGGGGGGTCTTCTACCTCACAGCATTTTTAAAAAGCAGGACTTGATGCCTAAGGTCCAAGGAAAGCCACCCTACAAAACATGAACTAATTTGCTTTTCTATGCTCTGCCTGAGTTGGTGCAGGCTACCTGTGACTGCTTCTCCTCCTGCAACCAAGGACATGCCATGGTGGTTGCATCCCTCTGCTGCTGGTGGTGACTAACAGGAGTTCTTCACCTAGCAGCTGCTTACAGGAGCTCAGCAAAGGATACAGAGCTCTCAGTCCAAAAAATCAGAGCAGTCACTAGCATTGCCTCATCCTGTGTGAAAAGTCCTTATGTTCGAGCTACAAAGATGATGCAGGGCCTGGAGCATCTCCCCTATGAGGAAAGGCTGGGTGAGCTGGGGCTGTTCAGCCTGGAGAAAAGAAGACTGAGGGGGGACCTAATCAATGTTTATAAATATCTTAAGCATGGGGTGCAGGGGGAATTGGCCAGCCCCTTTTCAGTGTCTGTGGGGACAGGACAAGGGGCAATGGCTGCAAGTTGGAGCCCAGGAAGTTCCACACCAACCTGGGGAAGAACTTTTCCCCAGTGAGGGTGCCAGAGCCCTGGGACAGGCTGCCCAGGGGGTGTGGAGTCTCCTTCTCTGGAGAGATTCCAGCCCCGTCTGGACACCGACCTGTGCAGTATGAGCTGGGGAGCTGCTTTGGCAGGGGGGTTGGACCCCAGGAGCTCTCCAGGGCCCTTCCAACCCCTATGATTCTATGATTCTATGTTGCTCTCTGTCCTTCCTAGCCTAACTCCCTCATTCCTTGTGGCACATAAACATCTAAACATCTTTTTGGGGAGCAGAGGACAGCATGGTTCCAAGAAGCTGGGATATTGCCCATTGTCAATGCTGTTCTGGGCTGTTCTATCTGGCCTGTGCAGTGCAGCACCAGCCTGTTTGAAAGAAGGCACAACGTAGGGTGCACCCTGCTGTGTCAGGAAAGCTGTCACAAAGAGCCCATTGGACTCAGTTGCTGGTTGTTGGTGTTGTTGGGAACCAAACTTTTGCAGTCAAGTAAAGCTGAGCATGTCAGAGCGTGCTAGCAGGAAGAGAAAATGTTGACAATGGGTGGAAAGGGAGTGTTGCAGGAGGGAAGGCAATAATAGGCCTCAACTCAGGCCTGGACCATTGTCCCTGGCTGTGGTGCACCATCCCACTGGCCCTGCAAGTGTCCCTGAGCTATCTCCCTGTAATGGTTTGGGGAATTCTCCTCCTAATGGACCTGAAACCCTTCCCTTCAAGTGCCTACAACTGTCCCCTTCATGCAACTCTGCCCACAATACTGCCTTGGCACCAGAGGAATGGCCAAACGCCCTGGAAAAGAAAGCCCTGCAGGAAAAGAGTTCAGGCAGTGAAAAGAAAAAGGGGCAAGAGAAGGGGAAAGTACTAGATGCATTTCTTCCTTCAAAGCTCTGAGCATCCTCTGCAGGTGTCTGTTGCTCTCAAATTCCCATCATTCCCAGCAGGCTTCAGAATAGGACATTATACCCCAACAACAACGAGGTGTCATCCTGATACTTGATGGGACTCTTCTTGCTTTCTAGATACTTTTGCTAGCAGGAAGAGTGCACAATAAAACATCACCTTTTCTTTTGTTTCAGCTGACTGATTTGAAGCTCCTGAGCCATCAACCTCACAAGTGAGCAGTCCCATCACCCCCTGGTGAATTCCACTGTGAGGAAAGGTGTTGGAATGAGGTTCCCTTTGTTCTGCATAATTTCCAGGCAGGAGACTGTGGGAGCAGAGCTCTTAAGGAGCAGATAATGAAAATAATAAATGTAAATGTTGTTTATTGCAGGAGAGGATTAAAACCCAAAGTAACAGGCATAAATATGTGAGGGTGGTCATCTGAAGCCATCTGCTGTCAGCAGGAGAAGGTTGCTCCAGAAGTTGTGCATTGCCCTATTTCTCAGAGGTAGCATCTTCCTCCCCACTCCCAGCCAATTGTCTGACCCTCATCTGCCATGCTCCACTGCTGCTGAGGCTTGTGTCAAATTTATATTGGGCACATCAAAAGGCAAGAGCCCTGCTCTCCCTTTCAGCTTGTGAAGTGTCAGGCACACCTAGGGAATCCTATAAATAATAGATAACAATAACACATGCACATATTCATAACCAAGTCACTGTTTACATAGTGAATATTCAGCACCCACCAGATGGTTCTTCTTTTGCTGCCTCCAAAATGGAAATGACCAGTTACTAAAGATAAAATATTCCTTCCCTTTCCCTGCTTCCCTAGGGCTCCTACTTGTTGTTCTCTTGCAGAACTGCTGCTCCCTAGAGAAGGCAGCCTTTCAGCCTTGGAAACAGTGAAATCAGATCTGAAATATGAAATGTTTCAGCAGGAGCTGCAGATAAATGAACACAGTGTTAAATCAATTCCAGAAAATAGACTTGGATTAATCCTCCTGCCTGCCACAGCAGCGCTCTGGGAGAAGCCATCTCTCTCCCAGCCGTCACACGGCTGCTGACCATGCCATCAAGATGCTCCTCCAGTGGGTCTGGAAGAGCACTTCCTAAATTGCTTTGGCTCTGCAAAAATGCTAGCTATCAACTAGCACACTAGATAGATACACTGCACACAACCACTGCCCCAGCCACACTGCCGGAGACAGTGATTCGAACTGCTACTTGTTGGCTACACAGGGCCAGGTTCTTCCTGCTTCATTTCCCCACCCGCCCCAGTGGGGGCAGTTTCCATGTACGGTTCATTATGTAACATGCACTAACAGCACTGGGAGCAGAGACCAGGCCTCCAGCCAAGTCAAACACCATCTTGCTTCTTGTGGAGACCAGCAGAGAGCCACATGCAATTCGATATGAATTTTAGGTGAAGCCATTTTATGAGGTGAAATCACCCAGATTCTAGACCTTTCTTACTGCAAACGTGGCAAGCTAAAAACCTGCTAATTGGTTACACACACTGTTCACACCATATTGATTGGTTAGTAACTGTAACGAGTTCTGATGAACCCATCTTATAGCTAAACATCCTTAGTTTACCTTTAATACCTAAAAGCATCCACACACCTGCTGTTTTGACCCTCTTGTTATGGTTGGTTCCTGACATTTTCCATTACTCCCAAATACCTTCCCATAACTGCTTCTTGGTTTAGGGCAGCCTGTACCCCTATCAACAAG
Organism: Laterallus jamaicensis coturniculus; assembly: GCA_022605575.1. Classification (NCBI taxonomy): domain Eukaryota; kingdom Metazoa; phylum Chordata; class Aves; order Gruiformes; family Rallidae; genus Laterallus; species Laterallus jamaicensis. The sequence continues at coordinate 7,553,692 of JAKCOX010000033.1, read as the reverse complement.
GCCGCTGTGTTTTGAGAATGTGATTATTCGGATCCTCTCAGCATGAGGAACTTTTCCTGTCTCATGGGAACAGAAGAATATTGTCAGGGCCTAAATGTTGGGAGAAGTGAGCTAGGCCGTGAGCAGGCCTGCTGTCTTCCCCGACAGCTTCTTGCCTTTCTCTGTCTCCATGTGCGATACACACAGTTGCCCAGCTCCCACTGAAGGAGCTGGTGACACCCTGACCCATCGGGTAGTGTGGTGTGAAAGGTGCTGGGCTCAAACTCTGGCAGATTTAGGAAGAACTAGAGCACTACTCTCTGGCACACATTTAAGCCCCAAATTTGGTGCAGAATGGCTGTTATCTCTGCCAGTTGGGTGCCCACATGGAGGGGATGCCCACACTGATTCCTGAGTGGGTTGGGGTGTTTTCTGTGCAGCCCTGAGCTAGACATCTGTTCAGCCCCATCACAAGCCAAGGCATTCTCCAGGCATCTCTCTGTCCCTGCTGGTGGTGAACAGCATCTTCTCCTGGAGCAGATCAGGCTTGCTTTAACAGAAGAAATTCAAAGGCCTGTTCATGAAGAGGATGAGAGGCAGAACCAGATCCTCCTCTGAGGAGGCTGGAGGCAGTCTCACATTTACATGCTTCCAGCTCCCCTGTGACCTGGAGTCTGGGAAGTCCCTCTTTCTTTGTACCAGAGACACAATCATCCCTACAGATGTTGGGAGCAAATGCCATCCCTCTGAGGCCAATACCCTTTATGGGCTGGGCATGGCTGAAGGGTAAACCTCGGCCCAGTAATGTCATCTCCCTAAAGGAGACAAGCAAAAATAATGGAGATGCTGCTTTTAATTTGTTTTTTCCTCAGCTGAGGGAAAAGAAAGCCATGGTTTGATCATGGGTAGCTGTTTGCCAGATTCCAGGAACCACCTGATGTATTTGGCATCGAGTAAATGAATCCCTTAGCCCTGCTTTGAGTTAGCCTAAGGTTAGGCTGATGGCATCATATCAAGGGCAACACACATCGGGCTGCCTGAAGAAAGGGTGTGCTCCTGTCAGACGGTCACTTCCCTTATCCCCAAGTTTCTGGGCACCTCCAAAAGCCAATAGCAAAGGAAGCAGTGGCCACACAGTGAGGAGTGAGGGTATGATCACCCTGGGGGCTCCTAGGGGAATGGGGCCAGGGGAAGTCCTGGGGAAGGCTGGAGCAGGAGGGGCTGTGGCATGGTGTGGAGGGCAGGTCTTAAAGGTGCTGGGAAACCGGAGCAGAAGAGATGGCGATACAGGGATGGAGGGGACTTCGGTGGTATGAAAGCCGTAATGGACGAGGATGGTTTGGGTCAAAAAGAGCCAGTGGAGGCACTGGGGAGACGGCCAGGATGAGACAGGCTCTGTGCAGGGGGCACCGGCTTCCCAAGCACCCTCCCAACCACGGCCCTGCTGGTCGGACCCTTCCAGGCACCGTCCGGTTCTCCAGGGCCGCCGTGTGTGATGGATGAGTCTGTCACCTCCGGAGGAACGGCCCCGGGGGGTGCCGGGGCTGGGCTGACACACGGGGACAGCAGAGCATCCCACCCGCCCCGCCCCGGCGCCGGGGATGCCGGGCCGAGCCGGCAGGTGGTGCTGGGAGCCCGCCGGGAGCGGCGGGAGGGAACGGCAAGGAGGGGGGGAGGGAACGAGGCGCAGTCCTGATAGAGGCTCACCCGGAAAATCCCCCCCGAGCTGCTCCGAGCCGGCCGGCCCGAGGCCCCTGCGGGTCGGGGAGCGGGGCCAGGCTTTCGGCTGTCACTGGGCAGCTCCCGCTGGAAGATGCAGACACAAAGCACCTGCCCTACAAGGAGAGGCTGAGGGAGCTGGGCTGGTTCAGCCTGGAGAAGAGAAGGCTGCAGGAGGACCTCATTGCAGCCTGCCAGTCCATGAAGGGAGCAGAGAAACAGGAGGGGATTCAACTTTTTAAAAGGACAGACAATGGCAGGACAAGGGGGATGGATTAAAGCTAAAGGAGGGAAGGTTTAGATTGGATATTAGGGGGAAGTTTTTTACAGAGAGAGTGGTGAGGGGCTGGAACAGGCTGCCCAGAGAGGGGGTGGATGCCCCGTCCCTGGCAGTGTTCAAGGCCAGGTTGGATGGGGCCCTGGGCAACCTTGTGTAGCTCCAGGCCTGAGGTTGGTGTCCCTGCCTGTGGCAGGGGGTTGGAGCTCTCTGATCCTTGGGGTCCCTTCCAACCCTTGCCATTCTATGATTCTATGATTCTAAAGAGTGTCTTCGCCAAGGCAGCATAGCTCCTTCCTTTGGCTCACCTTTCTCGGAGGCTTCCGAAGGCAGCGGAGCGATGACCGAGGTAAAGGGAAGCAGGAGTCCCACCTCCCCTGCCAAGGTGGGACCAAGTCACCTCCCCAAAGCATTTATCATCTCACTCATGGGGAACGAGTAGCAAAAGAAGGGGTTGCACAGAGAGGAAATCAGCACAGACCCCCCAAACTCACTCCAGCACAACTGGCTTTTCCTACAGCAGCTGCTTGCACGTCCAAGACAGACAACCTGGAAGTTCAGCTGGCTCCAACCTGCCCATTAGATGTGGCCCTGTCATTTCAGTGCCTGTGGAAATGAGGGGAGAGAGAATGGAGTTGCAAAGATCATGATGCCAGCAGCATGAGCAGGGAAAATTAATAAATACTTATTTATTGATGAGCACAGGGTCAAACACCAACTGCATGTTCCAGGCTGAGAAGTGGGTGAAAGTAGCTGCTGAGTGCATGGGAAGAGCTGCAAGGAGACATTGTGCTCTTCACAAAACGTGTGGCTCGCCCAGGGAACACCTTGCTGCGGAGCATTGTGGATACCCACATTTTACATGGCTTCTGAATCTCTTTCCAGAATGATGTATTTGCTGGCAAACTGGGAGAAGACGCTGCAGGGGCATCATCCTCCTGCTCTGTTCCTATTCTTTTCTCAAGGTGTTACTACCAGATGCTTCCAGAAACAGCATGCTAGTCTACACAAATCCCTCTGCTGACCTAGGCTAGCCCTTCCTTTTTCCTTCCTTTTTTTCCTCCTTTTTCATTCTGTTGCTGCTCTGCACATGGAGCAAAGGCCAATGAGCTAGTCAGCAAAGACTGTTTTGTATGAGGCAGCCTATTTAGAGTTAATGACTTTCAGAAAGGACCCTGCCACTGTGTGTTAGCTAGTTGTGCTGCTGGCAACTGTTTTAGCCTGGGAGAACATCAGTGCAGTGTGTTTGCTCCCAGGATGGCTGGGCATGTGAGCAGAGACACAGCCTGCATGCAGAGCGCTGCATTTGGACAGCATGGTAATATGGTTCATTACATGATGTGCATCTTCCTCGCTGGTTCTCCCGGCTCAGCCTGTCAGCTTACATCCTTCCCCCATAATCCACTGACATTCTCATTAAAACTACCATCACTTTGCCCTGCTATCTCTGCAATCAATCTTCCATTGCTCCAAGCATCATCGCAAATGCCATCTCCTGCTTCAGAAGGTCGAGTGCTCAGCCTGGCTCTCCTTCTTGTCTGTCAGGAATTACCGGCTGCACCTCTTGATGCAGAGGAGTCACTGCCCTCAGGTGTGCCAGAAAGAGCTGACTCTGACCCATGGCCTCCACTTCAAGCTCTATAGAACCAGGTATTTATTTTGTTTCCCTTCCACACACATGTGCATAAGAAAGGGAAATGTCTTTTCCACAGAGTGGACAGACCCGTGTTCCTACCTGCGTGCATCTCCAGGGCCACAAGCAGCAACACAGCACACCCTGGGCTCTCAGAGCAGACATGAGGCCAAGTCAGAGCATGTGTCACTGGAAGGATAGGTGGGCAGTGGGACAGACCTCTGGGGAGGTGCAGACGGCTATTTGCAGAGTAATGCAAGGATGTTTGACACACAGAAGCTCCCTGACCTTACTAAGTGCAAGCCTGCAGGTTTAGAAGAGGATTTCCAATGGATCCTTCTTCAAGGGGGTGAGCAAAGCACTCTGTTGCAAAAGGCAGGCTATGGGGAGGCAAAACTGGAGGAACATTTTGCTAATGGTAGGATTCTGGGGTGAAGAGAGGAAAGCCCTGAGCAAGATGTTTATACCAATCGCTTAAGGTGAGAGAAGATGGGAGCACCCACCAAGGCACTGCTGGAGGCAGCAGCAACTGACTGCCAGGAAGGATGTGGATGGTGTCTGATGAGTGGCTGAGTTTAAGCTGCATTTGGTGGCTTGGACAACTTGAAGTGCCTGAGCTGAGGGCCCAGCCATGGTGCTTTTTTGGAGTGGGGCTGGTGGTGGCTCAGTAGCACTACAGGAACACTTTGCTTCCCCAGGGTAGCCAAAAAAACCCAAGATTTGGAGCTACAGAGAAATCCCATGCTTGTGAATGCTGAGCCTCACTGTCCTGCCTGACTGGCAATTGGGAAGAGCCAATTAGCATATTTTAATCTAACCAATTAGTGCCTGGTCACGCAGCCTGGGTGGTGGGTGATGTTTGAAGCTGATCAGAAATCACAAGCATGTAGACACCAAACCACGAGGGAGCCAGCTTGGGGGAGAGACAACTTCCCAGCCTAGCAGCTGAGGCCCCAATTTCTCTGCTATTCCCCATGGCAAGCTGCCTTCAAAGAGCCACGCAAAGGTCTGGGGTGAGCACTTGAAAATTAAGAAATTAACTTTTTTAATTACCGGAATTGAGGTGGCTGGTGTGATGGTGGCTCAGCCTCTGCTGCAGCTCTTCCAGCCTCTCCTTTTGCAAAGCGTGAATCCCATGGCCTGTGTCACACACAGGGCCGGGGTCCCCACCAGGCAGACCCCAGGGAAGGGTGCAGGACCCCTCCCCATCCCCTCATGGAGACATGCAGGGCTGTCACAGCCGGCTCTGCCCTGGTTTTCAAGGGTGCATGTGGGAGGTGCTGCTCTGTATTTGGGCTCTGGGGGTGGGCTGTGGGGCAGCCCAGAGGTCTCTGGCCAGGTTGCGGATGGGGCTGGCACTGCCTCAGCCCAGAATGGTGCCAGCAGCGGCTCCCCCGCGCTCTGGGGACCCAACAGTGGCACACACTGAAAGAAGCTGCTGCCTACAGGAGCCCTGTTTCCTTAGTTACGGCAGGCAGGAGGTATTTTCGGGAAGGAGGCAGGCAAGGCAGGCAGGTCTCAGGAGAGGATGGTTAATGCTGGCCTGGGGAGCAGTATCTCTCCTGATGCCATCCCCAGGGCGACACAAGGCAGGGTGGTTCACCAACACTTCCTTTACGCAGTGACTAAACTGCCCAGGTGTCTGCTTGGTGCCCTGGAGTCCAGATGGAGACATGCTGAGCCCCCACAGCTAGGGCTGAAGTTCAGACAGGCTGCAGTGCCACACCAAACACAGGCAAAACGACCTAGCATCACTGCATCTGTGCAACTCCAACCTCCACGGGCCTGTTTCCATCTCTACTTGGGAGATAATCCCCCACTTGTCCCAGGGATGAGAAGAAATTAATTCCTGCTTTTGATGTATGAACATAATGTAAGGATGAGGGAAAAACCCTCCAAGGAAACTAATAATTCCATTGTGGAAGCAGTTTGTAGGTAAGAAAGTCTGAGGCCACATCCAGGCTGTGCTACACCAGCACCAGCCATCTTGTGCCCTTGCCCATTGCCAGCCCCACTTCCCAGGTGCCCAGGCCTGGTTGCAGTGCACAGCCCTGTGAAGCCCCACTCTGGCTCCCACCCCTGCACTAGGGAGGAGGGGGACTCTTTGATGGCTGCCTACAGGGAAGCCTCGGCTGAGGGCTCGTGGGCCATGCTCACCACAGCCTAGCTGGCCCATCCTGGTGGGGAGCAGCCAGCGTGGGGACATCCTGGCAGCATCATGCCATGCCAGCCACCCTGGCTGCCAGCCAGGGGCACAGACACAGTCCTGCTGGCTCCAGGAGGAGAGAGCAGGGACTAATGGGTATTCTAATTCTGACACCCTTCAAGTCTGCTCCTGGCCTGAGCAAATTGTAGTTTCCCAGGGGCATGTTCTGTGATTCTGTGACATACACCAGCTACAGGGGGGTATTCAAAGGCACATCCCTGGCTAAAGGCCACAGCTTTGCCAGTGTTTGGATTTGAAGCTCAGAGACACTGGAGCTGCCCAGGTTGAAATCACCAGTCCTTTTTTTTTAACATAGGCAAACCAGTCCTTTTCTCCAGATGTCCTTCTCAGGAACAGTTGCACCATCTTGCATGAAACGTGCCTAGAGAAACTCAGCCCCAGTCCCCAAGCCTGATACTAAAGCTGTAAGTGACAGCAAAGAGAAACTACAATTAGGAACATCTCACAGAGAGCAGGATGCAGTGCTACAGCTCCGACTGCAAAGCAGCTCCCTGTGCCTCATCTTCCCCCTGCCTCCAGCTGCCTCTGGCTGCAGCTCCACATCAGATAACAGGCTCCTCCACACACAGAGCTGGAGGCTGAGCCACACGCTGCCTGTGCTTCCCAGGTGCGTGGAAGGACTTAAAACCCAGGGGATGTCTGAGTCCTTGTGAGACGGTACCCGTAAGGCTCTTCTTGGGCCAAGGTCACAGCCACTCAATCCTAACACATATCAGAAAATGAAGGAGTTTTTCTCCTTGTTTGGACTCCTATGTGTTTCCCTTGCAGTTTATTATCCTATCCTATCCCAGCTAGGCACAATCTGGGCCAGAGTCAGGAAAAAAGCAAGGATCTCCAGGGAATGACTTATGCTCAGGGTAGGTTTGCCTGGATTTGTGTGATCCCTGATATCTTCACAGTCCAAGGGAGGGAGAGAGGGTATTCACTCCTTTGGGACTGGGGCACATCACCAGCTGCAAGGTTGCCAGCTCTGCTCAGAAGTAAAGATTTCCCAGCAGCATTTGCCAGCTGAAGTGATGCAGCATATTGGTTTCCAGTTCAGTAGGTCAGAGAAGCCATGGCTTCTGAAAAACACTGTCTACACTTGCTGAGAAGTAAGCTATCAAACATAGGGGACCCAGTGACAGATCACAATCTAGAAGGCATTTTAGACAACCCCCCCAGATTTGTTTTTCCCACAAGCCCCCGCTGATCAGCATTTGCAGAGCACATGTTGTACTAAGCTGGCACAACCCTCTCTGTTCTCTCCTAGGCAGACAGTGCAAGGCAGCAGTCGAGGTCTCCAAGCCTCAGTGATGCTGTGGGACTGGCACTGGGTTGTCTGGAGTGAGGAGGCAAGCTGTATGACTTCTCCACATCATACATATTGCTGGGGCTGAAGGAGGTGGCAGCAAAAGAGATCTGGAAATCTTTTTTTTTGGTTCAGCTGTTCCCTAAAGTTTTAGGCATGTGGTTTTGGGGCTGTGGTAGCTCCTAGATGTCACCAATCAGGGATAAAGGTCCCATTTATAACAGTTTTATCAAAAAGGCATCACATTGTAGCCCACCTCTGCTCTGCACCACGATTTGGCACAGCAGAAATCAGCTGAGTGCTTCCTCAGGCTTGGGGAGTCTGAGAAAAAAAAAGGAAAGACATTGTGGGAGACACCTGGTTGGTTCCTCATGGATTGTGAGCTACACCAGCCTGTTTCCACTTGCAGTATGAAGGGAGGCTCTCAGCTGGCAGCTTGTTACATGTTTTGGTTCCTTGATGCTTCTCCTGGTGGCTTTCATAGCTGCGATGATCAGACTGGAAGGTCCTTTAAACAGGGGTTTAGCCACTGGATTGTGGTTCTTCAGCCCAAAAGAGGTTAAATGAGCCCAAAAGAGGTTAAATGAGCCCAAAAGAGGTTAAATGAGCCCAAAAGAGGTTAAATGAGCCCAAATGAGCCTTCAGAAGATGCTACAGACCAACACTGTTTGCTCAGTGTCTGAAGAAACCACAGATGTGGGACCCCAGGCCCCCCATACGAGGTGGTAGCAATGGAGCACTTGGGGTGTCAGTGGGACTTCCCTGCCGTCACATACTGGTGTCTGTTCCCTGGTAGCCCAGTTGTGTCCCTGATCATCGGATGGGAACCAGTGGCTGGGCGAGGCACCCAGTATCAGCCCCCTGGGTGTGCTGCCGGCTGTTTCTCCAGCACAGGGTGCACCGCCTCACCAGCTGGAGAGATGGGAAGCAGGGTGGGATGCTCAAGGGGAAAAACCAAGGTCTCAAAGCGCCTTTGCGCCCCTCGGTGGCTCGGGCCCCTGCCCCTCCCGCCGCTCACTCCCGATGGCAGGAGGCACGGCTGCTCTGCAGAGAGCTAAGACGCCGAGGAAGTTTCTTAGCTACCGCCCTTGCCAAGCACCTGGTCGACGCTGCATCAACCGGAGAGGTTTTGCAAATGCTGTTGAGGAATAAAATGCCCCCCATCCCCCCGCGCTATGGGGCTGACCCCCCGTGTGCCCCCCCCCCTGCGCTGGGGGCCCGCTCCCCGCTCCCACTGCGGCACACACACCCGGACAGCCATCCCCAGGAGCCCGAGCGCCGCAGAAGCTGCTCGGAGCGGCTGGTGAGGCGGGCGCAGCCTCACACCCAGAAATAGCCTGAGGCGCGCAGACCCCGCAGCCGAGGCGCTGTCGGCAGCTCCCCGCCCGCTCCCCGTACCGAGAGCCGGGGCCGCCGCGGAGCCGCCGGCCGCTGCCTCGCCCCTTCCTCCCCGCACCGATGCCGCGGAGCGCACGGTAGGCAGCGCGGCGGGGGCTGCCCGCCCCCGCTTCGGGTCGGGAGGCGGCTCCCCGAGCTCCGGCCGCTTTTCGGACCGGCGGCCGGTAGCGCAGGCCCCGGCGGCCGAGCATCGGTGAGGCGGGGGGGGGGGGGGGAGCAGCCCGGGGACCGCGGCCTCTCCGCCGCAGCGGGGCGGTCGGGGGGGCGGAGCGGCGGCGGCCGCGGCCCCGGCCCCTTCTCCTGACGGTGCCGTGGCCGGTGCCGGGCAGTCCGCGGCCGGGCGGTGCGTGGGGGGCCGCGGGGAGGGGAGGAGGGAGGCGGCAGGCGCAGGGCCCGGAGCGGAGCGGGGCTGGGACACCCCCACCCCCACCCCCCCAAAAGGTCAGTCCGGGGCGGGACGAAGCGGCGGGGCGGGAGCTGCGGTCCGGGCTGCGGGGGTCAGCCGGCGCCTGCCGCGGTGGGGGTCCGGCGGGCAGCGGGGCTGTAGCGAGGGGTGGCTGCAGGGGGGGGCAGGAGGGGTTCGAGGGGGTGTTCTGCCGGTGGGGAGATTGGGGTGGGGAGGAAGCCGCGCTGTGCGTGGTGCGAATCCTCCCCCCCGCCCCCCCCCCGTGTATAGCTGCGCCTCCCGAGTGGGCCTGGCTCTGGGGCTGCACTGGGATGCCCGCAGAGACCTGCCTGAGCCCCGGGCGGGCGTGCCAGCAGGGCGCTGGGCAGCATTCGGGTACAGCTTGCTGCTGGCCTTGGGATACAGGGATGGGTTTGTGGTTGTGGGAGATCTTGGGGTACTTCTGCTTAGATGCTTTTTTCCCTGTCCCCGTTCTGGACTAGAGGCCCAGGTGGCTTTTCAGTGTCGTTTGTCTCCACCCGCCTGATGGGCAGCTGAGGCCCAGCGAGGAACGGGGGCTGCACTGGGCTGCTGGAGTCGGTCAGTGGTAGAAGCAGAGAGTGGGGCCCAGCCCCTCGTGTGCTGGCCTGTGCTGCTGTCCTCTGATGTGAGATAAAACGTCATCCCACCGCTGTGTCATGCCATGGCTTGTGCTCAGTCCCCACGTCATCTTCACCACAGAATCCTCCTTCCGGGAGCCACACCTGACAGGGTTAGAAACCTTTGAGCTGTCAGGGGAGAGGAGGGGGAGGAATCTTGCCCTGTTTCTCCCGCCAGCTTTTGAGACACTGATGACTCTGAAAGGGCTGCCAGGTCGGGATGATCTAACGCTCTGGTAGAGATGTTCTACTCCCAGTTTATGACTTCATCCAGATTTGCCCACAGATCAGGGCTCTGCCTTCTCCTTCCCTTGCTTCCCCATCCTCTCTAGCAGCATCGGTGCTGTGCAGTGGGCTTGCAATTCAGAAACCTCCTGAACAGAACGGGTGTCATCCAGGAGAAAGAGAGAGACCTTTGTCTGCCTGATGGATGTTATTTCTGCATGAACATCTTTTTCCTTTAACTGTTTAGCCACCATCTCTAGCACTGATCTGCACTCCAGCCTGCTTGCCGTTCAGGGGGAAGTGGACAGAGAGCAAGTGGGTGGGCAGAAGAGGTACAAGAAAGCACCTTGCCCCATGCTGGGGTTTTATGATGCAGCATGCCAGGTCAGGCTGCTGTCTGAGCAGCAGAGAGAAGGCAAAATGTGCTGTTTGGAATAAAAGCTGCTGCTGCTGCTGGAGTGGTTTGCTGTATTTGTTGAGAGGAGAGAGGAGGGGAAGTGTGGAAAAAAGCAGAAGGCAGAAACTCTGGCGCTGAGGGCAGCCCTGAACACCCTGGCCTTGATGCCTTCCCTGCTGCCTGCGAAGTGGTGGTCAGAGCTGGGCAGCAGATGGAGAGGGAAGCAGGAGCAACGCTTTCAGGAAGGATTTGTCTTAAGCATCCTGGCAAACAGCCACTGGCAAACAAATAAGTAATAAATAGAATCAGGGAGGCCACCGGCACCCCTGCAGCCTCTGACTCCGTAGCACATATGGGCTTTGCTGGCTTCACTGTAAGCTTAAACCTCTGCCTCCTTCCCAGGGCAGCATCCTGGCTCCTGTCTTCCTGCAGTTCCCTCTGAATGCCTTTCAGCTCTTTTTCCTTTTTTTTCCTTTTTTTGTATTCTTTTTTCCTTTTTTTGTATTCTTTTCTTTCCTTTTTTTGTATTCTTTTCTTTCCTTTTTTTGTATTCTTTTCTTTCCTTTTTTTGTATTCTTTTCTTTCCTTTTTTTGTATTCTTTTCTTTCCTTTTTTTGTATTCTTTTCTTTCCTTTTTTTGTATTCTTTTCTTTCCTTTTTTTGTATTCTTTTCTTTCCTTTTTTGGGTATTCTTTTCTTTCCTTTTTTTCTTTCTTTTTTTTTTTTCCCCAGATAACACTTGAATGTTCTGTAGCTGCCCTCCTCTTCAAAGCTTTCCCTGACATTAACTAGTTCATCCCTGGTTTGGTGGCTGCTGACAGTGGCAAGCACAGGGTGGTCCTGCAAATGGGAACAGAAATAGCAGTGCTTGCTGGGGATGCTGGTGAGGGGTGTGCATAGGCTCTTGCAGGTAAATACTGCCTTTCTTCCATGCAGAGACTTCTAGCCTGAGGAAAAGGAAGGCAGATTTTATCACAGTTTCAGAGCCTACATCTGCAGAGTTGTAAGAGGAGGAGTGTCACTGCTTTAAAATATTCCTCTCAGGAAGTACTCAGGTCTGAACAGACTGTGAGAGCTTTCCCAAAGCAGCACAGAGAGGAGAAATGTCTCTAACACCCACAAGTGAATTAAATTGATATTAAACTAATCAGTCACCTAAACTCCTAGGCAAACACTAGTGTGCTGTGCAAATTCTGACTCCTCTGTGAATCCCATAAACACCAAAGCCTTCTACCAGTGTCACTTCTGTGTTTGGTGAAACAGCTCTTCTTACCTGCTTTAATTGCTGTAAATATATTTAGTGTACTTAGCCTGGACTTTGCAGAAAACATTGCATTGCTGCTGCACTGTGCTCAGAACAAAAGGGGGTTTACTTTGAGATTATGTCAGGAGAAGCAGCTCCAGTCCCAATTTCCTTCAGCTATGGCTTGTTTGCATTCAGTCCTCAACCAGCTATCATCAGATCCTTCAATGATGAGGTATTGGAGCTTGTGAAGATCCTACTTGGCATCTACCTGTGCTTTTAGATGCCTAAATATATTTTAAAAGCTGGCTGGAAGTAATTGCTTTAAAATGTAGCTAGGACTGGTAATTAGGCTGCGATTACACCTTGTCATTAGGTGGGGACAATGGCAGCAGTTTGCTCACCCCATTATAGCAACAATGGGACAGCCCAGCCCAGGTAGCCCTGTGTGGCAGTTCCCATTGCCTAGGCCATTATTGTTGCTAGTTAATGGGTGAGACTGGGCATGACAGGTCCCACGGGGTAGGGGGGGGGTAGGAGGGGTGGACTAGCCTGGTTTGGGGCATGGGCTCCCCTCTCACACCGTGCTGCCCCAGTCCCTGTGTCATTTTCATCTCTGGCAGTTCAGCTGCTGCTCAGTCTCACAGGTCCTCACCAGGTTCACCTTTTATGACTCACCTTGATGATTACCTAAGCCCTAGCACTGTCCTGCCTTGCCTGTCCCAGTACAGCCCTCTCTTAGTGGATGCTGTGTTGGCATGAGAGCTGCAGAGAAAACCTCTTTAGCTAAGAAATCGCTTTCCTAATTGAAATTACCCTAATGTTGTCCAGCCTCTGGGGAGCATGAATGTCATGGTACAGAAGCATTTCAACTCTGGGATTAGTTGTGCAGTTCCCAGCAGAGTCCCCATGAGAGGTTGTGGGTCCCACTTTGAGCAAGGAGGGGCTTCCATGCTGATGTAGTTTGATCTCAACTAAAGATGTGTTTTAAATAGAGGACCAGAGCAGAGAGGTTCAGTGCTCCCGTTCTGTGGGAGCATGTGAAAGCTTTGGATGACCTGATTCCCTACCCCCAACATCCATGTCTTGTCATATTCGGATTGTGGGTGAGCTGAGAGGAAGGTAGGATCTGTGGCAGGGGGGTTGGAGCTCTATGATCCTTGGGGTCCCTTCCAACCCTTGCCATTCTATGATTCTATGATCTGAAGGAGCCAAGCTCCACTGCACCCCCAAGTGCTAAAAGACAGGTTGTGAGAGGTGGAAAAACATGTTATCCTGTAATTCTGGGTTCCACCCTACAGAGACAGGAAGGGGCTCTGGCCCTGCTCCACTGGGGGAGCACCTTTAATTTTAGCTGGGAGTTGGTGGTAGGGGGCAGCTGGAGCAGGAGGTGATTGAGAGAACGACCCCCTTGATGTGCTGTGTTGGATGGTGGATGTTTCAGTGGAGACTGAAATTCAGAGAAGGTACAGGTTGGGGAATGAAGGCAAACCTCAGGTTTGGAAAGGTAGCTGGGGAGCAGCTCCTAGCTGTGGCCCAACATGAGCCCGTGGTACCCTTGAGATGAGGCCTGGGGACCCTGTGTTGGCCAGGCCAAGGTGAATGTGCTGGAGGAGTCAGTCCCCTTGCTCTGCTACCGCTGCAGCAAGACGATGCACGCTGGGATGGCACGCCAGGGAAGTGGTGTGGGCTGATGTGCTGAGGTGTTGTGTGAGGGCTGGAAAGCAGAGGGGTGAGTTTTGAGGCTTGGAAATGGCTGACCATGGGCCACAGGGCACCAGCACAGCCAGGAGAGGACAGTCCCCAGTACACTGGGGCTTGGGACCCACCTATCTGGAGGATCTGGTTGCAACAACAGCAAGTTGGGTTGATCATCTCTGCATGGCTCTGGCTTGAAGCAGAGTCTCTGACCTTGGAGATAATAAAAATCTGCCTGGATATGGCCTCAGGCAACCTCCTGTAGCTGACCTTGCTTTGAGAAGGGAGGCAGGACTGGATAATCTTTTCTTCAGGCTGCCCAGGGAGGTGGTGGAGTCTCCTTCTCTGGAGATATTCCAGCCCCGTCTGGACGCCGACCTGTGCAGTATGAGCTGGGGAGCTGCTTTGGCAGGGGGGTTGGACCCCAGGAGCTCTCCAGGGCCCTTCCAACCCCTACAATTCTGTGATTCTGTAATACTTCTGTGGTTGTTTGTCCTATCTTCTGACAGATCTGGTCAGCATGGGATAATCCCCAAGGCAACATTAGAGAAATGACCAGAAATTTGGAGGTTTGCCTAACTTCCCTGAGCTGGCAAGTAATGGTCTGGAGGTCTCCACGCCAGTGTGAGCCTCCCAGGTTTGGCAGGCTCCAGGCTGGGGACATGCACCATTCCCACCATTCCTTGTGTTTCTGGGCAGCTTTACTGAGAGAGCAGTCACAGATGGCAGAACTATGTGGAAGGGAAGTATCATGGCAAAAATAAACCAAACTCTGTAGGCTTCACAATAAATTTGATCTGTGCCTTGTTTGGCTCTTGACCTGCTGCTGGGTAGGATGGATGGATTGAAGTCACAAATTAGTGATCAGGAAGCCACAATGTGCCCTTGTGGCTAAGAGAGCCAGTGGGATCCTGGGGTGCATCAAGAGGAGTGTGGCCAGCAGGTCACAGGAGGTGATCCTCCCCCTCTACTCTGCCCTGGTCAGGCCCCACCTGGAGCATTGTGTCCAGTTCTGGGCTCCCTGGTGTAAAAAGGACAGGGATCTCCTGGAGAGAGTCCAGAGAAGGGCTACAAAGGTGATGAAGGGCCTGGAACATCTATCCTATGAGGAAAGGCTGAGAGAGCTGGGGCTGTTCAGCCTGGAGAAAAGAAGACTGAGGGGGGACCTAATCAATGTTTATAAATATCTGAAGTATGGGGTGCAGGGGGAATTGGCCAGCCCCTTTTCAGTGTCTGTGGGGACAGGACAAGGGGCAATGGCTGCAAGTTGGAGCCCAGGAAGTTCCACACCAACCTGGGGAAGAACTTTTCCCCAGTGAGGGTGCCAGAGCCCTGGGACAGGCTGCCCAGGGGGTGTGGAGTCTCCTTCTCTGGAGAGATTCCAGCCCCGTCTGGACGCCGACCTGTGCAGTATGAGCTGGGGAGCTGCTTTGGCAGGGGGGTTGGACCCCAGGAGCTCTCCAGGTCCCCTACAATTCTATGATTCTATGTTGCTCTCTGTCCTTCCTAGCCTAACTCCCTCATTCCTTGTGCGACATAAACATCTAAACATCTTTTTGGGGAGCAGAGGACAGCATGGTTCCAAGAAGCTGGGATATTGCCCAGAAGAGAAGGCTGCAGGGGGACCTCACTGCAGCCTGCCAGTCCCTGAAGGGAGCAGAGAAACAGGAGGGGATTCAACTTTTTAAAAGGACAGACAATGGCAGGACAAGGGGGAATGGATTAAAGCTAAAGGAGGGAAGGTTTAGATTGGATATTAGGGGGAAGTTTTTTACAGAGAGAGTGGTGAGGGGCTGGAACAGGCTGCCCAGAGAGGGGGTGGATGCCCCATCCTTGGGGGTGTTCAAGGCCAGGTTGGATGGGGCCCTGGGCAACCTTGTGTAGCTCCAGGCCTGAGGTTGGTGTCCCTGCCTGTAGCAGGGGGGTTGGAGCTCTCTGATCCTTGGGGTCCCTTCCAACCCTTGCCACTCTATGATTCTATGATTTTTAATCTTGGTGTGTTTGTACACTTTGGCTCTTTTCCTAAGGCCAGGTTGATTCCCAGTGATGGCTGATGATGCCTAAAGGAGCAGGTTTAGGATGAGGTTATTGAGACTCTTAACATCCGTATTTCTTGCATTAGAAAATGGTGAGCGATGCATTTGGTAGATATCACTTAATTATTTGTTTATAAATTGGGTACAACTGTATTTCTGTGGAAAATGAAATCCCATTAAAAATGCAGAAATCAAGCATTTTAAGAATGTTTTCTAGCTGATTCAATAAAACTGCTTAAAATGTATGGGTCCACAAAAGAAAGAGAGTAAGTTTATGGAAGTTTTATTTGTAGATGTGATGAATTTAGCAATGCTGTATGACTGTATTGTATTACTGGGATACTGCATTATCAGAACAGAATTTTACTGTAGGAGATGTAAACTATAACCAGTGATACAGCCTGCTTATTTCTGGCTTTCAAGAATTCAGAACTAGTAGAGATTAATTATCCTCTCTCTCACTTCATCTTCATTGGGCTTGGGAAGGGAACCAGGCCCTCTTCCTGTGTTAACCTGCAGGAATTTGCTGAAGTTTGGCTAAACTAACCAGCATATTAAATTAATTTAAACATTTCCTTCCCCCCCATCACCACTTTGAAAAAGGGTGCTGCTGTCAGAGCCCCTTCTGTAGTGCATCAGACTTCAGCAGGTGAAGCAGATCTGGCAGCAAGGACACAGTGTGTGAAGTTCTCCTGACTTTTGACTGGTGAGAGTGAGCTGAGGTCTTAGCATGTAGGCTGTTATAACTTCCAGTCTTAAATTGGCTGTCTTTTCATTTAAAAAGTTTTTAATTCAGACCAAATCTGATTACTTTTAAGTCAGGTATATGATTCCAAAAGTCATAATTCTTTTATTTGTTCTGGTGCCTCTTTATTGCTTTTCCCTTTCATATTACACTGCTGCTAATCTTCTCATCAGGTAGTTTCATTGGATTTTTCTGTTGGGAGGTTTTCATCAAGTTTAATTTTCTTTCATCTGAGTTTTTTAATTTCTTGTGTTTTCTTCAGTTAAATTTCATCAAATTCCTCCTTGTCCAGAAGCAAATAAACAAAAAAAAAAACCCAACCCCCAACAAAGTAAATAGGGCCAATAAAAGCTGCAGTGGCTGGGCCACTTCCTGAGAATGGCACATGTTAAAGACTTTCAGGTTATTCAGTCACTGCAGCAAAGTCAGGGGGTGGATAAATCCTCTGGAACACTGCACACTGGGCTGGATAAACCTGGCTGTATGCTATGCTAGGAACTGGACTTAAACTGTGGCCCTGCCCTAAGCCTTGTCTGGGGTATGTGTCACAGCTACAGCTTTACATGTGCTGAGGGCAATCCTTAGGTTACAGGATTCCTTCATCCCTGCAGCTGTATCAGAGGGGCTGGCTGATTAGAGGGCTGGAGCAGCTGCCCTACAAAGAGAGGCTGAGGGAGCTGGGCTGGTTCAGCCTGGAGAAGAGAAGGCTGCAGAGGGACCTCATTGCAGCCTGCCAGTCCCTGAAGGGAGCAGAGAAACAGGAGGGGATTCTACTTTTTAAAAGGACAGACAATGGCAGGACAAGGGGGATGGATTAAAGCTGAAGGAGGGAAGGTTTAGATTGGATCTTAGGGGGAAGTTTTTTACAGAGAGAGTGGTGAGGGGCTGGAACAGGCTGCCCAGAGAGGGGGTGGATGCCCCATCCCTGGGGGTGTTCAAGGCCAGGTTGGATGGGGCCCTGGGCAACCTTGTGTAGCTGCAGGCCTGAGGTTGGTGTCCCTGCCTGTGGCAGGGGGGTTGGAGCTCTGTGATCCTTGGGGCCCCTTCCAACCCTTGCCATTCTATGATTCATATGGACAGGGGTCAGACTTTGGGGCTTTCTTTCCATCTGAGGAGATGAATTTCTGGCCCTCCTGAAAGACATGCTGCAGTTTGTTTCACTCTACATTGAATGCGCTGGGAAATATCCTGGGGGCACAGTATGTTTCTGTACATCCATAATCTTTAAAGTCCCAGCAGGAAGCCATGCCTGGGGTGTCTGTTTGCCTCCTCACCTTCCCATGGGAGCCTGCTGTGCCAGCACTGTGTCCTTCCCACCCTGAACCCCTGTGTCAGGAGAAGGGGGGTGTGCAGGGCAGGCGTGCCATGGGACCTGCTGAGCTTCAGGTCAGATCCTCCTGTCAGTGCTGTGGGCTGGCTGCCCACTCTGTGAAAGTGGGAAAGCTCTCCATTCCCAAGGCTGGGATGTGGGAAGCAGGGAGAGTGGTTGTGCTAGCAGGATGGTATCTCTGTCCCTCACTGAACAGAGCTAATAAGGGTAACTGGGTTTGGTGGCTGTGCACAGCACTGATGGCATTGCTGCAGCCTGCTATCAGGTTTGGGCTCACAGAATTGTAGGGGTTGGAAGGGCCCTGGAGAGCTCCTGGGGTCCAACCCCCCTGCCAAAGCAGCTCCCCAGCTCATACTGCACAGGTCGGCGTCCAGACGGGGCTGGAATCTCTCCAGAGAAGGAGACTCCACACCCCCTGGGCAGCCTGTCCCAGATGAGCAGATGAACCTGCAGCTCATCTAGTATTGGGTCTTTCTCCATGCTGAGCATTAGAAGGAGCCTCCCTAGTGCTCTCCTTTGGCTCCCCACTTGTGGGTTTTGGTCCTGTTTTGGTCACTTTCCTCCAGCATGACATCCATATGCCCCATAATGGAGTTGTGCCACCAGGAGGAAGCATGGAAAGCAGCCAGGCAGGATTTAGAGACCAGGGTGTCCTGCAAGCTCTCCTATCCCCAGGGAAGAGGCAACAGCATGTGATTGCATCCGGTAAACGCTGATCCCTGCTGCTCGGGTGAAGGTTTGACTGCTTGTGCTAGAGTTTGGCTCACCCTTCAGGAGCTGTGGTTAGCATGGGGGTGTTGGGATGAGCCATAGCCTCTGGAGTGTCCGCAGCTGCACAGCTCTTTGTAGGTGTGGGTGGGTGCTGGCACTGGTGCAGATGAGAGGTGTTTCAGGGTGGGATGTGCCCCTGCTTTACTAGAAGTGCTGGATGCCACAGGGAGCCAGGCTGGGAGGTGGTGGCTGTCCTGAGGTCTTGTGCACTCTTAGTCTAGGCTTTTCTCAAACTGACTGGAGACTCTTTGTCCAGGTGGGGAGATGCTTCCCAGAATGGACATGGCAGTAACACAGCACAACATGTGCCAAACTGCTCCTTGCATCAAGCACATAATGAGGAGGAGGAGACACCTGTTTAGTAAACAGCACCAAGCATGGAATGTTGGGGTACTCACTGCAGGGCCAGCCCAGCCAGGCAAGAACTGTGTTCTTGGGGGCAGCTTTGGGATGTGCTGGGTGGGGATGCAGGCAGGGAAAACAGCACCTCCAAAACCATGTGGAAAGCAGGAGTCTGGGCTGGGACTGGGCTACCATGCCTAGACATTATAGGAAGAACTCTGTATCAATGCTGCGTTCCTGAGCATCGCTCCCAAAATGGACACAGAGCCTGTCTGATCCCTGCTAATTGTGGCAGGGCCTCAGGTAGCTCCTGGGCAGTGGAGAGGCTTGCAGTGTCTGTTCATCAGTGTCTGTTCATCAGACACTGCTCGTTGCCTGGACCCCAAAATCTTGGCTGGCTGTATTCCTGGTGCAGGCACTGCTGTGCCCCAAGCGCCCTGGAGGGATGAGGGGACACAGCTTGGGAATGCTCCTCTTGCAGCTCCTCTGCTACAGCACCTCATGTTTAGTTTCCTTTCCTCTTTTGCATGAGCAGCACCACTGTGCCAGGGTGGCATCCTGGGGACCCCACACTGCCAGCAGGGTGGGCAGCGTGGTGCAGGCACTGCCAGCCTTTCCCTGAGTGCCAGCCTGGCGGCAATGCCTTCTATGTGGGGAAAGCCAGGATTGTGCAGAGAAACCAGGAATGATCTCCCTACTTCCCTGCTCCTCAAACTTGCCATCATGATCTCTTTTCCTGTATTCCCTGGACCCCTTTTTCACCAAGGCTTCCTAGCCCACGGAGCATCTCTGATGCTGGCTGTTGATCTGGTGTGTTTGAAAGGGTACACCACCACCCACCTCCCCAAACCCACCAGGTTGGACTCCCAGCCCTTCAGCAGTGCTGTGTCCACTACCCTTCCAGCAGGAAGAGCTTGTAGGTTGCTCTGTGACCACCCTGCTGCTAAATCTGTCATCTGCCATACCATGGCCTCTGGGTGATGCTGCACCTTCCTGGCCCCCAGCTTTTCTCCTCCCAGTGCCTCATCCCTTTCCCAGCCTGGCTGCCATGCATGCTCAGATATGACACTTCCTTCTCTGCCTGAAGGGCATGAAAACATGTTTTGGTGTCTTCCTCCTCATTCCCAAAGCCCCTGGCAGGCAGTGGGCACAGCTGGAGCAGGGCAGGAAGGCAATGTGATTGGTGTGGGCAGAGCCAGCCCATGGTGCTGGCACAGCAGAGGCTGTGTGCTGCCTGCCTGTGCCCCACTCACCCCTATACTCTGGGCCACCCACCATGGTAGGTGTGTGGTGGGGTGGATTCTGAACTCCAATCCATGCCGTGCATCCCATCTTACATTGCACTGTCTTGGGATGCACCACCATGCCCATCCCAACAGCCCTCTGATTTCACTCTCTTTCCTGATGCTCCAGGGCCACTCGACTCCCCACGTTCTCTCCACAGAGGAAAGTGGGCTGGTGGGTGTGAGAGCCTGTCTGCTCTGTCCTACCCCGTGGCAGGTGCTGTACTAGGGTGTCCTGGGCAAGGGAAACACCCTGCAAGGGTTGGGAATGATGGCAACAAGCTGTCTCCTCAGTGTGCAAGCACCCATGGTGCTGGGAGGAGGCTGAACAGTGAGTGCTTTGCAGAGTCTCCTGTCTGCAGCTCCATGTGCTCCTGGGAGAGCTGCCTCCCTTCCTGGTGGCTGCAGCAACAGCAGCTTTCCTCTGATCTCCTCCAGAAGGCTGCGTGGGCTGCAGAGGCAGCTGGATGTGTGCTCCAGCAACAAGGGAGACTGACTGCATGCTCCTTGTGCACAGGGGCAGGATTTGGTGGGAGGGCAGGCAGCTTGAGCCCAGGCAAAGGGGGCACAATCTGGTGTTGAGGCTGTGAGATGGGTTTAGTCTCTTCCCTCCTCCCGTTCGAGGACCAAGTTTGCTTGTGTGCCAGGGGAAGGTGGCAATTGGGTGGGTCTTGCAGCCTCCCCTCAAGATGCAGTCCCAGGAGATGGAGGTGGCCAAGCCAGGCCTCAGGAAGCACCTTTTCTCCATGTCCTCCCTTTTCAGGCCCCTGTGTTCACCATCAAAGGCTTCTGCTTCCCTTTGATGCACTATTGACTGGAACCAGGATGCTGAGAGCTAATCCCTTTGGCACGGCTGGATGTGGCTAACCCAGCTGCTGCTGGGGCCATCCCTGCTTTTGTAACCTGCTGGTGATGGAGCCTTCACTGAGCTGCCAGCTCCCAGGGTGGTGTGATTCATCTTGGTCGGATGGTGTTACCCAAATGTGCTTGGAAGCTGGGCAGAAGGGGGGGAGGAAAGCCTCATCGGGGCCAGGACTGGCAAGGGGTGTGCGCATGGGCTCCTGCTGCAGTGCAAACCATGCTGTCTGCTCCTGGCACTGAGTGCAGGCAGTAGAAAGTGTTCTAGCTCTGCAGGTGCTCTAAAATCATGTTTTCTGTGTGTATACATACATAATGTTACAAGGCACTGCTCCCAGGAAGAAGCTTTTGTGTTTGCAGAGAAGGGAGCTGGGCAGGGCAGGAGTGTTTTCTTTGCTCCTGGAACAGAATCAGCTGCAGGAGACATTGTGTCTGTGCAAGGCTGAGGAGGGAAGGGGGGAAGGCTGGCAGCAGCCCCCTGCCAGGGCCTCCCCCAGAGCAGTGTGGAAGGTGCTGCGTGGGTGGCCTGAGGAGAAGGGGCTCAGTGAGACAAGCATGACTCTGCCCACCCTGTACTGGTCCCTGGGAGGCTGTGGGATGAGGGTGCTCAGTGAGCCCCAGGTCCCTGTCAGACTGCACAGAACCCTGCTTGCCCACCATATGCCCAAATCCCCTTCCCAGCACACACCAGCTTTGCTGGCATCACCCCTGAGGAGGGCTGGCTGGAGCTCAGCAGCTGAGGACAACCATCAGGGGACTTGAAATGCATCTGCTTTGTCCACCAGCTTGGCAGTGAGATCCCTGCCATCCCCAAGCATGCCACACCACCCTGGCTGAGCAGGATGCTGGGATGCAAAGCTAGTGAAGTTGCCTGGTCCAAGCAGTGCAGTATTGGGCTTCCCAGTCTGCCTCCCCCACAAACACAGGCCAAGTCTTCTTGCCAGTCTCCCCCTTGCCTCTGCCCTGAGCTGAGCTTCCCTCTGCTCACCACTGAGAGCTGGAGCTGTGCTGCCTGCTCCCATGGCTGGTGACCTCTCTACAGCAGGTGGCCTTATAAAAGGCAGCAGATAAGCCTCCCACTTTCCATCTCCCAAAGCTCCCCACTCCTCAGACAGCAGAAAGGACCTGGGGAGGAAAGAGCTCCCATTTTTTCCTCTCTCCATCCTGTGTTTTCCCCCATCTCCAGGGACCATAGTGCTCCTCATGCCTTGTGAAAGGTGCCTGTGACCCACAGTGACAGCCCTGGGCTGGCCCCTGGCCACAGCATGGCTGCTCCTAGTTTCCATATAGGTTTCCACAAGGTTTTTCTTCCCAGCAGAAGTGGTACTTTCCTTCACAGAGGCTTTAAAATCCTCCTCTGTTTGAGCATGATCACCTGGGTGAGGAAGAAGCACTCTGCCTGTAAATGCCCAACATCCTACTGCTGGTCACAGCGTTGCCTAGAGGTGCCTTAAGAAGGGCACAGAGCCGTGGGCCTGGAGCTGATGGGTGATGAGCAACCCAGAGGTACTCTTTGAGAGGAAGCTCAAGCCTTTCCCTCAGGCTGGCTGCTGCCATGGCCCTCAGTCATGCAGGCAGCAGGGCTTGGAAATTCTCCTCATCTGTGTGTATCACTAATTGCAAGTGTGGGAGTTGCTCTGGGGACTGTGAACAGCAGTCAGCATCCCAGCTCAGAGCAGGGATCTGCAGGTACCAGAGGGTGTCTTTACTGTTTTCCTGAAAGCACATCGGGTGTGTATGTCTGCATGTTAGCTGAGAGTCCCAGGATGACTCCCTGCCTCTCTCCCTCATGTGAGCAACCTGGGTCTCCATCCCCCACAGTCAACCCTGACTGTGTCATAGAGCCCTAGAAAAGTTGGAGTTGGAAGAGACCTTTAAAGATCATCTAGTCCAACCCTCTGCAATGAGCAGGGACATCTTCAGATAGATCAGGTTGCTCAGAGCCCCATCCAACCTGACCTTGAATGTTTCCAGGGCTGGGGCATCTACCACCTCTCTGGGCAACCTGTTCCAGTGTGTTACCACCCCCAATGTAAAAAAATCTCTTCCTTACACTAGATGTAAGTCTGCCCTCTTTTAGTTTAAAACCATTCACTCTTGTCCTGTTAAAAAAAAATCTGTCCCCATGTTTTGTATAAACCCCTTTTCCTGGCTCTGCTCCCACCCATCACCCACCAGCAAGCCCAGTGGCTCCCTGCTCCACGCTTGGGCTAGCCCTGGCCTGGATAATCCTTTGTGCTGAGGAGTGTTGATTTAAGCAT
The DNA here is from genome assembly GCA_022605575.1 of Laterallus jamaicensis coturniculus. Classification (NCBI taxonomy): domain Eukaryota; kingdom Metazoa; phylum Chordata; class Aves; order Gruiformes; family Rallidae; genus Laterallus; species Laterallus jamaicensis. The sequence goes on along the minus strand of JAKCOX010000033.1, from coordinate 7,530,935 downwards.
TATCAGAGGAGAAAGGTGTATGATGCAGAATGAGTGACAGGCCCCTTCCCTGGAGAGCTTGCAGCCCAATTAGCTCATGTTTGCTCAGTGCTTTGCACACACGAAGTGCAGTGTGAGGGGCTAAGCACGCTGTGTGCACAGCAGGGTATTGAAATAGAAAACAAACACAGGTTAGAGCCAGCCTGCCAGGGCAGCTGTGTCAAATGTGGTGAAAAGGGCTGGGGGTGGGATGAATAAACTCTGCTCTGCTTCTTCCTTCCCAGTCCTTGTGCTCTGGCTCTGGCAGCTGCTGGCTCACACATGCGTGGAGGAGGTGCTGGAGAAGAGCTGCTCTGTGCATGGTATCTCCCACACACTGGCCCAAGCAAACCTCCCAGGCTGTAGATCTCACCATAAGCATGGCTGGCTCTTGGTTGCCTGAGGTTTTGCCTTTATCCTTCTGCTGAGGGGCCCAGCAGCGAGTCAGTGCTGCCCTTCTTTGGCCTGCAGCATCCTTTGGGGAGAAGGGGCTTGTGCAGGTGGCTGCCATACCACAGAGGAAGGCTGCAAACATCATCTTGCAGAGAGCTCTGCTGGAGGCTGGAATGTCTTCTCATCCAAAACCCTCATTAGCAGAGCTTAATCTGTCCCAGCACCAAAATTTGGCCAGCCCCAGCTCTGCAAGGCAGTGCCAGGGAAGAAGGGGAGTGCAAAGAGCTGGGGGTGATGCAGCAGCTATCACAAGGGTAAGTGGTAGGGGAAGGTTTTGCTCTCAAATGCTGTGTTTGTTTAAGGTGGGTCTCAGGTTATTTTTTCTCTTGGGGCAGCATGACCCTGCACAGGGTTTCCCAAAGGTGGTGGCAACTCACCCCTCCTGAGAGCAGAAAAACTTGCTTGGCTTTCTAAATGGGGTTGTGGTCTCTTCCCCCTCAGTGTGTCTCATAGTTTGGATGGTCAGTGCTGGCTAGGCAGTTTGGGAGCAGAGTATGAGGAGAGGGGAGTGGGGAGGCCATACATTGTCTGTCCCAGAAACAATTGCCTCTTCACTCATCCCACTGCCTGGGGACGCTGCTGCCCCATGCCCACTTGCTGCCTGACCTTCTCTTTGCTTTTTGGACCTGGAGGCCGTGATTCTAAGAGGGAAGAGTGAAGGGAGAGCTGGTGAGGAGTGCTTTGGACTCATGGGGTTTTGGAGGACCATGTCTGTGGTCCCATCCCCTCTGTGCTCACCCCCCTCAGGAATGGATGTGTCCCATGTTCAGTGCAAGGGAGAACAGACACACCAACAGGGATGGAAAGGTCACCGTGCCCTTTGGTGCCAAAACTACCTGTGCCAGGGTGTGCACTGAGCTCAGCTTAGGGTGTTGATGATCCTTTTCCCAGCCTGAGGTCGTTAGTCATGCTGAGTCAGTGGCTCAGGTTTCCTGGCCTCCCAGTCACTGCAGTCCTGCAAGGTCGGTCGGTCACTGCAGTCCCTCAGTGTGGGACACCAGAGGTTTGCCTCCCTGCCTGGTCCTGGGCACACCAGGACACAAACCTCATCTTCCCATTATGATGGTCCTTGTTTGCCCCTTCTGCAGCCTGGCCACATCTCCTTGCAGAGGAAAAAGGTTGCAGAGGCAGGCAGGTAGCAGGGATGCTTGTTTTCTAGGAGACATGGCCTGGCTCCTCAGCCTGGCTTTTCTGTTGGCTTTGCATGGCCATGGGCAGCTCCATCAGCAGTCCTGCACCCTGGCCACCCCTCCACCATCAGAAATGAGCAATCCCCTCCCTGCCAGAGCAGGCATGCTTAGGAGGAGCCCAGCTTAGTCATCTCAGAGCTCCCAAGACTTTGTTTTGGTGTTTTGCTACTCCAGCTGTCCATGAATCCCCTAGCAAATGAGTTTGCTGGCAGGGTGCTTCAAGGGAAAGGCAAATTTTGAAAAATTGCATTTGCATAAGAGAAATGCCTTCTTTTTAATTGGAAATCTCATTCTCTGGATTAATGCCCACCCAACCGGAGAGGAGAAGCATATGCTGATGTATCAACAAAACAAACAGGGCACTGAATAGTCAAGGCAGGCCTTCCACACTGGAAATGCTTCATAGAACTTACCCAGCAAATCCTTTTCAACAGCCAAGCTCACACATTCATTGTCTGTTCACAGCCACTGCAAAAAGGAGAAAGAACTTAATTTCTCTAGGAGTCTGCACATTATCTGACCCTATTTTATCAGCTTTCCTCTAAGCAAGACCTAGCTTGGGTAGACCATAAATTGTGATTTCTGCCTCTGTGTTATTGCTTCATTTTCCCAGCTGCAACCCTGCTCTCAGCTTGCCTGATGCTGTCACTCCTCCAGAACAGCAGTTACACTGAGGGGAGGGATGCTTGTCTGCACCTGGCATCTGGAGGCACAGCCTCCACACAGCTAATGGGAAGCTCTCCCACCACTTCCTGGGAGGCAAAGGCACCCACCCATCTCTGTTATTCACAACAATATTTCCTCCTTTTTCCATCAGAGCTTGGGAAAAGCTCAAGGACAGTGGTACAGCTGGGAATAAGAACTGCTCTGTTGATGTTGTGGGATTTGTTTGGACCTGTAAGGTACAATTGCAGAGTGCTGTCACCTGAGTATTGCAAAGGGCTGAATGGTTTCATCATGTCTGGTGTGAATATTTAGCTTAGGTGTTTTAAAAGTGACTTTAATCCTGACCTACAGTGCCTGTGTGATCTCTCACTCTGTATACCACTACTCTCTAAGGAAAGGATTTCCTCCAGAGAGGTTGAACATGTCCTACAGGTCTGAGATCAAGCTGTTCCTGGAGTGTGTGAGCAGAAATCTCTTCTCATTTCTTCTGGATGTGCTGTTCCTAGAACATTTACATGATACACTTTTGGCTGGCTGTTCCCAATGGTTATTTGAATGGTAATGCTGCAGCTATATCATTTGCATATGCTTTTCTAAGAGCAGCACCATAAAAGGTGAGATTAGCTGGAACGAACAGTCTAGAAAAGTACCAGTTTGGGTATTTGGAGGTGGGTTTCTGTGGGTATCAGGGGGTGAAGGGACCAGGCAAAAAGCAACAGAACAAGCTTGAGGTCAGCATCAGGGGAGCAGTGATTCATCACAAATGCTGTGCTACAGGCCTGAGCACAAGGTGATGGCTCCTTTGGGCAACAAAGTGGCTTCAGGACTCTTCAACTCCTGAAATTTCTCTGTGCAGTGCTGGGTGGAGAGACTGGAACAGACTGCACTGGGTGGGTGAAGGCTTGTATTTGGGAGGCTTGTGGACAGGAGAGCAGGAGCAGGAAATACTAGTACCATCTCCAGGAGGAACCCATTGCTTTTGGCCACCAGGAGCAAAACATCAGCTGCTGGTGGAAGGGGAGAGCACCAAGGATGTGATAGGAAAAGACAACCTGTATTGATCCCCTGACAATCCCCTTTACCCTGCCATCCTGCAACAGGATGTCCCTCCTATGAGCACTTATCATAGAATCATAGAACCATAGAATGGCAAGGGTTGGAAGGGATCCCAAGGATCACAGGGCTACAACCCCCCTGCCACAGGCAGGGACACCAACCTCAGGCCTGGAGCTACACAAGGTTGCCCAGGGCCCCATCCAACCTGGCCTTGAACACTGCCAGGGATGGGGCATCCACCCCCTCTCTGGGCAGCCTGTTCCAGCCCCTCACCACTCTCTCTGTAAAAAACTTCCCCCTAATATCCAATCTAAACCTTCCCTCCTTCAGCTTTAATCCATCCCCCTTGTCCTGCCATTGTCTGCCCTTTTAAAAAGTTGAATCCCCTCCTGTTTCTCTGCTCCCTTCAGGGACTGGCAGGCTGCAATGAGGTCCCCCTGCAGCCTTCTCTTCTCCAGGCTGAACCAGCCCAGCTCCCTCAGCCTCTCTTTGTAGGGCAGCTGCTCCAGCCCTCTGAGCATCCTTGTGGCTCCTCTGACCCCTCTCCAACAGTTCCACATCTCTCTTGTATTGGGGCCCAGCTCTGGACACAGGACTCCAGCTGGGGCCTCAGGAGGGCAGAGCAGAGAGGGACAATCCCCTCCCTGTCCCTGCTGCCACCCCTCTGCTGATGGAGCCCAGGATCCCATTGGCCTTGCGAGCAGCAAGAGCCACAGCTGGCTCCTGGGAAGTCTCTCACCCACCAGAATCCCCAAGTCCTTCTCACAGGGCTGCTCTCCAGGAGCTCTTCTCCCAGTCTGTATCTGTGTCTGGGATTCTCCTGGCCCAAGTGCCACCCTTGACACTGGGCAGTGTTGAGCCTCAGTAGGTTCCCCCAGGCCCATCTTTCCAGCCTGGCAAGATCCCTCTGGATGGCTCCTTTCCTTCTAGGGTGTCAACACACTGAAGCCAGTGCCTGGAAACACACAGAACGATCGTACCACTGAGCAGTGGAGTGGTGGTGGCAGAGAAGGGACTCAGGGCTTGCTAAGTAAGAGTCTCCTTGTTTATTTACTGAAGGTCCAACAACTCCCTGGGTCAGAGACACACTCTCCTTGTTAACAAAAAGTCAATGAATTATTTAGCAGCTGAAAATGCCAGATGGTGATGGCTCTGCTGCTTACTGGAGGAGGGGAGGCAGGGAGACATGCACATGGGGAGAACAGATTGAGAGCAACTCTGTAGGAAAGAGCTGACCCTGGCCTGAGGCTCTGGTGGTTTCACAGCTGCCTGACAGCAAGCAGGAGGCAGGCTGGCTAAGGCAAATGGCTGCTGCTTGTCACAGTGGCCCATGGGTCTCCCCTTCTTGGAGTTCCCTCTTCAGGCATTGTTTTCTTGTTGGGTCCATGCTGGGCCTTGAAGTACAGGACTTCCAGCCCCATCTGGGAGGCAGACCATGACTGAAGGCAGAAGGATTTGTCAGCCCATCCCTCACTTCACACCTGGTTGCAGGGATGCTGCTTCAGCCCCAAGTCTACTGGGATGCCCTTTGGAGCTATGTCAGCATATCTCAGGTGGCCTGGCAATTCTTTTGGGAGTTACATTAATGGTCAACCATCCCAGCTTGGACCTATGATGTCTTTAGGCACCATGGACTGTCCAGATCAATATGTATATGGCTTAGGACCTCCATTGAAAACTGAAGATGCTGTAGGAAGTATGGGAAGATCTGTAGCAGAGACTGAAACCTATGCCCTGGGTGACAATGCACCATGTGCAAAATAAAAGCAACTGCTATAGGTCTGCATGTTCTGGGAATCTTGGTACCTGTAGTTCAGTGGCTTCTGGCATCCCTTCAAGGCATCTTGCAGGTACACAGATGCCAACCTAACCGTGGACTGGAGTGAGCCTCAAAGTCTGCTGGGCTTATACTCGGTGCAAGCATCCTAGCCACTCTCTGGCTTCCCTGGAGATTTTTCTGTGGGTTGGAATTTAGGCTTCAGAAATGAAGAAAATAGCAAGTCACCATCTCTCTGTGTTTAATTTGGAAGCTGCAGGTACCAGGATTAGTTCTTAAGTTCTTTAACCCTCTAGAAAGTTTGGGTTGACAATCCCTTGGGAATCCCTGGTGTCTCTCTGATTGTATTTGACAGGCACCCAGACTTCTTTTGTTTGTTTGTTTCTTCCTCAGCATTTCCTTTCCTTGGACAAGGAGGTCAAAGAGACTCAATGTCTGTATGAGTTCTTGCCCCAGCACCCCCATCCTACCTGCTCTGCTTGTCAAGGAACTGGAGGTGTCTGGTCTCCTTGGGAGCTTTAGGAGAGGGCTGTCTCCTCAGGCTGTCAGTGCATGGTCTGAGAGCAAGAGGCTGAGGCTACAGCAGCACACAGAAAACCACGTGCTGCTGCAGTCACCCATCTGCCACACTGACACAGCAGAAGCAAATGTTTCACAACAGAAGCAAATCCATGCAGAGCTCAGGAAGATCCCCTTTCTAAGCTGAGGCATTTTGTGTGTGCTCCCCCTGTACTCCCCAAGGACCTCTCAATCAGGTTTCCTTTGGTGTTGAAGCAAAGTTGATCCTGTTTAGTCTTGACAGGGGAAAAAAGAAAACCAAACCCCCCACACTTTTCATCTCCAGGTCCCTGGAGGTGCTGGCAGTCTTCATTTGCATCTCTTCCGTTGCTTAATCAGACCGTGGTTCCTGCTCCTCTTCCTCCATCCTGTCCTTGGAGGCTGTGAGCTCCCTACAGCAGGGATCAGCTGTGGCTGGGTGGCTGCAAGGGCTGCAGCAGGGTCCCAGTTATGGCTGGAATATAGCTAAACAGGAGGGACATGAACAAATTCCCAGTGGCTTCAATACAAAGCTTGTGGGTCTACATGTTAATGGGCATGGTGTGGTTTCTTGTGGACTTTGCACGAGCTACAATATATGGGAAGGTTTTGGAAGCAATCCACAGCCTAAGCCTTTAATGGCCTTGAAGTGTTTCCTGCCAGCAAGGGCCTGTGGTATCAGCTCCTGAGTAGATGGGTAGGAACCTTGTCCTTTAGGGTTTTGAGAAGTTGATTCTTCTGAAGACTTCAAAGTATCTTGTAAGAAGTACTGCTGGGGTTGAAAGATGGAAAGGAGGTCCCATGACTCTTAAGTCACATAGACTGTCATGATGGTGGAAAATAGAGGGCTGGGGGATGTTGCACATGCACTAGGTATCTGGCTGTGAGGAGCAAAGCAAGCACAGCTCAAGCAGCCCAGTTGTTAACAACATCATTGCTCTTATTCTCAGAAACTCAAGCAAATGCTTTGGCTCCTCGTTCCTGCCTGCTGACCACACCAGGCTGGTCATGACTCAACCCAGCATCCAGGACTGAGGGGCAGAAGTGGTGAGACACCTCTCTCAGGTATGACAGGGACAACCAAATAGTGTAATGGGTTGGGGGAAGTCTATGAGGTAGCAGGGAAATCTCTTCAGCAACACCCACCCTGTGTCCCACAGCCCCTCCCCAGGAGAGACTGTGACTGCAGAAGCTCCAAGGTCACCAGCTAGTCCTCTCCCCTCTTTGCCCTTTGCCCTGAGCTCCTCAGACCTCGCTGGAGGAGCCGCAGCCCCTATTCAAGCAAAGGTTTCTCCATCCACACCCCTGCCTGTGTCTTGCAGGGTGAGACACGACAGCACCGATGGAGAGCAGGTACCCGGTGGAGCCAGCACCCGGTGATGGTGCCAGCCCCACCTCGCTGGATGTGCTCAGCTTCCTGGACGCCCTGGTGAACAGCACGGAGGAGCAATGCTTCAGCGCCCGCTCCCGCAGCACCGTCCTGGAGGGGCTGCCGTTCGGCGGCGTGCCAACCGTGCTCGCCATCAACTTCATCCTCTGGCTGGTGAGCAGGACAGGAGGCTGCCTGTGGGTACCCCTGGCTGTGCTGTCAGAGCCTGGCTGTGAGCGCAGGGGGATGTGTGTTAGGGGTGCACTGACAGCCACACAGGAGGGCAGCCTGTGCGTCGGTACACGTGGCTGACTGGAGAAGCAGGGGTGAGTGCAAAGGACTGGGAGCTTTGTCCACATCGTGGTGGGCATCAGGTGGCACTTGGGCAGCAGAGGTGAGATGGCAGAGCAGAAGCCAATGGGATCCTGGGGGGCATCAGGAAGAGTGTGTCCAGCAGGTCAAGGGAGGTGATCCTCCCCCTCTACTCTGCGTTGGTCAGGCCCCACCTGGAGTGTTGTGTCCAGTGCTGGGCTCCCTGGGATAAAAAGGACAGGGATCTCCTGGAGAGAGTCCAGAGAAGGGCGACAAAGTTGATTAGGGGTCTGGAATATCTCCCCTTGAGGAAAGGCTGTGAGAGCTGGGGCTGTTCAGCCTGGAAAAAAGAAGACTTAAGGGGGACCTAATTAGTGTTTATAAATATCTTAGACATGGGTGGCAGGGGGAATTGGCCAGCCCCTTTTCAGTGTCTGTGGGGACAGGACAAGGGGCAATGGCTGTAAGCTGGAGCACAGGAAGTTCCACACCAACATGGGGAAGAACTTCACAGTGAGGGTGACGGAGCAGTGGAATAGGCTGCCCAGGGAGGTGGTGGAGTCTCCTTCTCTGGAGATACTCAAGATTCATCTGGACACCTATCTGTGTAATATGAGCTAGGGAGCCTGCTTTGGCAGGGGGGTTGGACCCCATGATCTCTTGAGGTCCCTTCCAACCCCTAAGATTCTGTGATTCTGTGAAGCAGTTTGGCTTGATGCAAGAGCTTTGCACAAGCTTGGGCTCATGGGTGAGTAAACAGAAAGGAGGGTTGTGAGGAGACCTGACAGGGTAAGACCCTGGGGCAAAACCCTTCACCTGTCCAATTTCCTCTTCTTCCAGCTTCTCCTGCTGGTCTTCTCCTGCCTTCGGAAAGCAGCTTGGGACTATGGGCGCCTAGCGCTGCTGATGGACAATGACAGGTAAGGAGGACATGGGGCCACTGCAGGTGATGGCTCCAGCCTCTCCAGGATTGCTGGCAAGAGGCAGGGCAGCCCATGGAGAAGCTCAGCATGTGTTCCTGTCCCTCCTTCCCACTGGGAATGTCCTGGCTGCCCTTGCCCATGGAGGCACAGGCATGATCTGCTGCAGGGAGAGGGACAGCCTAGGCCAGCTTTGATTCCCTTTTGCAGGCACCGTCTGGCGACAGTGCTCTTGGGCCAGGGAGTTCATAGTCTTGGGAGAGCCCAGGAGCTGCTTTCTAGTGAGGACTGAGCTGCTCCTTCTTCCTCTGCTGCTCTCTTGGGATGAGCAGGGCTGGTCAGCAGAAGCAGCAGGGGGAGGCACGAAGCAATAACACTGTTCCTCATGTCACCAAGGCAGTGTGCCTGGCTCATCCTTAGTGCTAGGTGCAGAATCCCTCAAAAAACACCAGTGTCCTAATGAAAGTAGAGCCCAGGCCAGATTTCCAGGTGGGCTGTGCTGCCCACAGCTGCCTGCCTGCCAGCTGACCCCAGACAGCAAAGCATCTTTCTTTGCACAGGGGGGTGCACACAGGAGGGGTCTCTGCAAAGCTGGGCAGTCTGCAGGAGCAAACTCTGTAAAAGGCTTTCTCCTGTCTTCTCCTCTCTCCAGTTTCTCTTGGCCTCAAGCTCTGGAGCAAAGCCTGGCAGTGGGCAGGCAATGTTTCCCTTCACTGAGACGATCAAAAGGGACTTAAAGTTCAAGACTTAAAATTCAAGCACTGATTACAGTCCTTTTACTGTAATGCCATTTGGAGACTGAAACCAATGGAATATAAAAATCCAGCTCAGCAGGCCTTTGTCCTGGGGCTAAGGCCAATCCCCCACCAGCTGCCCTGCTGTGGGTCAGGCCTATGGAGGAGCCACAGGGACTCATTGATGTAGAGGGCAGGCCCAACCCCAAGCCTGGCAGCAGCTGCTGGTCCAGCCCCAGTGTGGGATGAGGGGAGGGGGAAGCATTTCCCAGGCTGTTTCACTGAGGATGCTCATTCTCTCCCATCTGCTTCTCTCCCACCTCACCACTCCGTTTCTCCCTTCCATACAAGTTTGACATCACTTTTCTATGGAGAGCAGAGTGAGAAGGAGAAGTCCCCATCAGAGAGCAGCCCCCTGGATGTTGACAACAAGGATGTGGTGAGTAATGGTGGCTATGTCAGTGGGAGACCATGCTGAGCTTGCCCTAGCCCTGCTAGGGCCCTGCTAGGGCCCTGCTTTTCATGGGAAACCCAGGTCAGAAGTTAAATGAGAGAAATTAAATCCTCCAGCGTGGGGTTTCCTGCTTAACACCCTTCAGTAGTGGGGTATTCCTGGGAAAGCTGGAGGCTTTCTTTGTCCTGGCTTGGTTTGAGTCATCTGCTTTGAATGACAACTTGGAGGGGATGCTCCCACCAGGATGAGCATCTACCAGCTGTGTGGCCATCCCTGGTGGTTCTGGGGACCTAGTCAGATGCACATCCAGAGCCTCACTGTGCAGCCACAGGAGCCTTTCTGGCACAGGCAGGACAGAGTGCCCTGGATCACACCTCCACCTCTGTGGCATGGTGGGCTGCAGGGGCTTTAAAGGCAGCTTTTGTTTCTCTCCATGGCATCAGGCACAGAGTGAGCTTTGCTGTAAACAGGTACAGACTGACACATTTCCTGTTCTTCTTTTTGACAGTAAGAGCTCAAAAATGTAATCACTGGTGTGACTGTGAAAAAAAAATGACAGAACTTACTAAAAAAGAACCCAGGCAGGAAAGGTAAAGCACCAAAATCCCTGCAAGTGGCAGGAGCCCTGTTTAAAGGCTCAGCACTGGATGCTCTGGGCAAATGTATAATTGCTCATCAAAAAAGAAGTGAGAAAGACCGTAGGGAATGTCAGCATGGCTGAAGAGTGGATTACAGGAGATTATTAGAAGCAAGAAGACATCCTTTTAAAAGTCAAGCTGCTCCCAAATGAGGAAAATTTAAACTCTGCCAGGTTAGATATAACATATGCTAATGGGGTGGAAAGAGGAGTTTGAGGAGAAACTTGTAGAGAGCATTAGAAGCATGGTGTGGGTGTAGCAGGGGTGTCAGTCTGGCTGTGCTAAGGGGGTATCCAGTCCACACAGAGTTGTTGGGGACATGGGGATGCCTGCACCTCCCAAGCCTTCAGTCAGATGAAGCTGAGATGTGAGGTAGGAGGGAAGGTCCTGGTGTGGGTAAAGCTGGAGATGGACAGAAAGAAGCTGCCAGGTCTGATGGGGCAAGCTAAGGGAATCCCATAGGAGGCTGTCTGTGGTCTGTCCTATCCAAGATCAGCATAAACCCTCCAGAAAGGGGGCAAAGAGGAGGGGCCCTATGGCTGGGTGTTACATGGTACAGCTCAAGATCTTGGCATTGTTCTATATTGCTCTACAGCAGCGCTGACTCAGCACAGTACTCATCAAAAAAGTGTGTTGCATGTTAGAGACTGTCAGGGAAAGCACAGGGGAGGGAGTTGCTGGAAGCCAGAAGCCTGTCACAGAGATGCACGGTGTTTCCTGCTCCTCCTGAGGCAGCTGCCTTTGTCTACCACTGCTTTGGCCACCACTGAGCAGCTTGCCCTGGATGCTGCCTCAGTTTGCTCAGCCCCTTGGCCCCAGGCACCACACTGTCTCTTCACATATCCTGAGTGCATGCTGTGTGCCAGCTCCTCACCAGGGAGGTGGGATTGGTCATCCCTGACTCATCCTGACTCTCTTCCCTTCCAGGGATTCTGCTCCTGGCTCATTTCAATCTACCAGATGAAGTAAGTGTGTGTCCTTGGAATCTTGGCCATGTCCTGTCACTGCCCACACCTGGGGAGTAGGTGGCCACCCAACAGCTGCTGGAACCAGTGGCAAAGGAGACCACTTCTAACATCCCCCTGGGAGAGAGAGCAGAGTGCTCACTTCTGCCTTTCCTCCTGGCTCCTGTCCCAGAGGAAAGGGCTCCAACCTTTCCTGGTAGGAGCCACTCCTGTACTGGGGTGGCAGCCTGAGGGCTGCTTGTGTCCCTCATTTCCTCATGTGCACAAATCCCACATGCCAAGGGCAGGATGCCATGCGTTGGCATGGGTTGTGTGAGACTGGAGCAGCCTGTGTCCCCAGGGTGGGAGGTGGTGGGGAGGCATCACCAACACTCACCCCCACCTGCCTCTCTCCCAGGGATGAGGAGATTCAGAGCAAGTGTGGGATCGATGCCACCACCTACCTCTCCTTCCAGCGGCACCTCCTGGTCCTGCTGATGCTGGTCTGTGTGCTCTCTGTGGCCGTCATCCTGCCTGTCAACTTCTCAGGCGACCTCCTGGGTAGGTGTTTCCCTTCTTGTGGGATGGCTCAGGAGTGTAGCACGAGCTTCCTGGGTCTTGAGGCGAGCACCATGCCTTGGGGACAGGGCAGAAGGACCTCTCCATCAGGAGCTCCCACGTGAGCAAGAGCCCACCATCAGCTGTGGGACAGAGAACTGCAAGAGGCAGGAAGCTTTGGGGCAGTTGGGGCTTGGTTGGCACCTGGGAGATGGAAAAGGAGGGAGCAAAAACCAGAGCCATTAGGCCTGGTAGCATGGACACAGCACTGTGCTGGGCTCCTGTAACCTGCTTCGCCTCTTCCTCTGCAGGACACAACCCCACCCACTTTGGCCGGACGACCATCGCCAACATCCCAACACAGTAGGTGGCTCCTGGGGGGTGGGAGCTGCTGGGAATGCCCAGGCGTGGTGATTGTCACCGTCCTGTGCTGGGGACAGGTCCATGTGAGCAGCATGCTGCTACCAGTAGCCCCTGTGTCTGTCTGCACCGCACACAAGCACTGTCACGGTGGCTGGCATGCTGGTGCTGCTCACTGCACCCCACTGCTGGACAGAAGTGCTCTTGGGGGTGCTGGGAGACCTCATTTCTTCCCAAAGCCTGAACACTGTGTCTGGGGTGGGGATCTGGCAGCTGGCTCAGAGGGGTGCTGCTGCGCAGTGGGGGTGGCTGTGGGTGAGGTGCTGAGCACCAAGCTGGTCCATGTGCCACATGCCCACCACAGTGCCATCTGATCCCCTCTTCCCCTCCTCCAGGGACCGTCTCCTGTGGCTGCACAGCATCTTCGCCCTCATCTATTTCATCCTCACTATCCTCTGCATGGCTCACCACTCTGTCCACCTTGAATACAGAGAGAATGAGAAGGTGAGCACCCACTCCTCCTCCAGCCCTGCCTTGTTCAACACTAATGGAAAATTCTGTACTTTGCAGAAAGGATGGTCCCAGCAGGTAGGGAGAGCTTTAGAAACAGCCTGGGACTGGGCACACAGGGAAAGATAAGGCTGGTTTTCTGCAGCTTCTGGAGGAAGCCTGGCAGGCTGGAGGCAAATCTTTCTGTCTTGCTGCCTTGTCTCTTGAGATGGATGCTCTGTGGCGTCTGTCCATCTGGGAGGTGGCGGTATCCAGCTGTGCCTCTGGGGTCTGGGAGCAGATGTTGAGGAGGTCTGTGCTGACCAACTGCCAGGGTGGCAGTAGGTGCCCTGGCTTGCCTTGGCCTTTCCAGCATCTGAGTGAACAGGGTAGCAGTGAGACATCCCACAGACCCCTGCCCACCAGCCGTCTCTTCTCTTCCTCCAGGTTGCCCGGACACTGATGGTTACCCACATCCCCAAGGAGATCACAGACCCTTCCCTTATCATCAAGCACTTCCAGTGAGTAGCAAGCAGTGTGCCACAGCCTCACCAGGGTGGCTGGTGAGCAGGTGGTTGTCCCTGTGCCCTGGTTCCTGGTGCCACTGTGTCCCTGTGCCCGCAGTGAGGCTTATCCCAGCTGCACCGTCACCAACGTCCAGTTCTGCTTCGATGTGCGCAAGCTGATGAAGCTGGATGCAGAGAGGTGAGCGCAGGCAGGGCCCCAGTTCCTCTGTGGTGGGTGTGCTGCTCCTGCCCACCACGCTGAGGGGCTCAGTCTGTCTGACTGCTGATCCCTGAGTGACTCTCATCCCTGTTGGCTTCCTGGCAGGCGCAAGGCAATGAAGGGGCGGCTTTACTTCACCACCAAGGCACAGAAAGAGGGGAAGATCATGATCAAAACTCACCCCTGTGCCCGCATCTTCTGCTGCCGCTTCTGTGGCTTTGAGCAGGTATGAGGGAGCAGGCAGGGCTGCAGGCAGCAGCAGGCAGGGCTGCAGGCAGCAGCAGGCAGGGCTGCAGGCAGCAGCAGGCAGGGCAGAGCACGGCAGCTTGCCTGTGCTGATGCCTGGTGAGTGTGGCAGAATCCCAACTGCTCTGCAGGTGGATGCTGAGCAGTACTATGGGGAGCTGGAGGAGAAGCTCACAGATGAGTTCAATGCCGAGCGCAACCGCATCACGCTTAAGCGGCTCGACATGGCCTTCGTCACCTTCCAGGACGAGCGGATGACAGCTGTGTGAGTGCCCCTCAACATGCCCCTCAACAGGCACACCCCCTGGCCAGGTGCCCACCACCACTGAGGCACCGTGCTGGCTCCTCTAGCCCAAGCCAGGCAGTGGGTCTGTTTCCGCTGTGTCTCTGCCACCCGTGGAGATGTTGGCTCTGTTGGGGCTGTGGGAAAGGTATTAGGAGAAGTTTGTGGCATCCTGAGCCCTCTGTCTGGACCCAACCCCTGCCTCCCTTTTGCAGGATTTTGAAGGACTACAGCCACATCGGCTGCCGCAGGCACCCACAGCAGTCCTCTGTCACCACCGTGGTCAAGTCACACCACTGGGGTGTTCGCTATGCCCCTGCACCCAGTGATATCATCTGGTGAACCGCCGTGGTGGGAAAGGGAGGGAGGGCAAGCAGCTGGGGGGTGGGGTATCTCATGCCCATAGCCACAGAGAGCCTGTACCCATAGCTACAGGGAACACATAGAGCTGTAGGGACCCTGTGCCCCTAGCCTTCTCAGGGTAGCAGAGGCTGACAGTCCTTCCTGTGGCCATAGTAGAAATTGGCAGGGGTGACTGGGGTGATCACCCTGTGGGTGGCAGGGCTGGTTCAGGCAAGATCTGAGTGATTGCCAGTCTCTGATTCCTGCAGCCTGATTCCAAAGCTGCCTTGGTGGCACAGACCACACTGCAGCTGTACTCTGGTCCCAGGGGCTCTGCAGGTGCCAGTGCAGCAGCACAGGGAAGGGGGGTGGGCAGTGTGGGCAGTGGGAGGCAGAGGTGTGGAAATCTGGGCTAGGAGACCCAGGACATGTGGCTTTTCTTCCACACCATGTCTGAGTCATACTTTCTTCTCACAGGGAGAATTTATCGGTCCGTGGCACATCTTGGTGGGTGAGATTCATCCTCCTTAATATCTGCCTCTTCGTCCTCCTCTTCTTCCTCACCACACCAGCCATCATTGTCAACACCATGGACATGTTCAACGTCACACAGCCTGTGGAGAGCCTGAAGGTAGTCCCTGTGGCCCTGTGACAGCTTTCCCAAAGGGTCTCCATTTCCAGGGTTGTCCATGCAGAGTGGGGGCACCAGCTCTACACTGGCCCAAGAACTTGAGCTGTCACTGGGATGGGTTGAGAGGCAAGGAGCACTCATGCCCCTGCTTGCTACCTATGCCCTTCTTGTGTTTCCAGTGGCAGAGCCCTGAGCCACCTGTGTAAACCTGAGCTTTGGTGCTGGTGTCCAAGGGGGAGGGCACACTGGTGTCCATGCAAGAGAAGAGGGATGGAAAGAGCTCCAGGAGATTTTAGGAGCTGCCAGCAGCACATTTCCTTTCTGCTCATTGGCCTGTGAGCTGCTGGACAGGCACTGGGGCTCAGAATGTGCCTGTGAGGCCTTATCTCCTGAAGCAAATGCCCCTGCTTAGGGAGGGGATGCCCTAGTCCAGCCATTGCACAGACCATCCTGCACCAGGAGGCCTGGGGAGCTGCTTCCAGCATGGCTGGGCTCCAGCAGGCTGATGAGGGCATGTCTGGCATCTTTCCTCCTGCAGAATCCCATCATCACCCAGTTCTTCCCCACACTGCTGCTCTGGGCCTTCTCCGTCTTCCTGCCCTTCCTTGTCTACTACTCGGCCTTCTTTGAGTCACACTGGACAAGGTAATGGTACTGTCCCCCATGCCCCCCAGGGCCATGGTAGATGGGAGGAACCTCAGAGGAACCTGGGGGACCCAGCCTTGCAGGGAGGCAGGCATTGGAGCAGCAGACCCCCACAGAGCCCCCTGGGTGTTGCCCTTCATGGAAAGAGCCCGTGCTGAAAGGAGCTATTTCCTTGCCATAGCCCTGAAGGCTTCCAGGCTGCTGACAAAGGCAGGTGGAGCTGGTTTTAAGATGGGTCTGAAGACATTTATGAAAGGGATGGCCATGGCCCTGACTCAGCTGGCACATCCCAACTATGCTCCCAAACCTCCAAGGTGGTGGTATGGGTTCAGGATGCTCAAAGTGTAGCAGAGAAAGCTCAGTCCACCTCCTATAATGTACTCTTTCTGTCTTGACCTTCTGCTGGCCCCAAGCCCTGTACCTGGTCTGCTGAATCCTTGCAGGAGCTTTGTAACCACTTCCCTTACTTCTCTGGGGAAAATGGTGGCTCTTGAACCCATTGTAGACACCCAACTGTCTCTTCTTGGATGTCTGCACCAGCAAGGATGGTAGGAGAGGGCAAAGATGAAGGAGGTGAGAGTCTGAATGGACAGGAGGTTTCACTACAGCAAATTTCCTCTTTGTGACTCCTCCCCTGGCCTGGTAGGGGTTTGGCATGCCCCAGGAGGTGCACACATCAAATGCACATGGCTTCCTGGGGCCTGGAATAGCTCCTTGGTTGAAGAGACCCAGCCCAGCCTCTCCCTGCACTGGTTGCTCTGTCTTCAAAACGTGAAACGGTCTTCTCTTGCCTCCCTAGGTCAAGTGAAAATCAGCTCACCATGCACAAGTGTTTCTTCTTCCTGGTGTTCATGGTCATCATCCTGCCCTCACTGGGGCTGAGTAGGTACGGACTACCCTTCTGTGCTTTTCTTCCTGCTCCCCAGCAGCTGGGATTGCAGCCAGGCCCCTCTCCACTGGCAAGCCAGCCCCAGAGGGCTAAGGGTGCACCACTACTGCCAAAAAGGGAGGAAAATGCTTGCTCTTTAGCCATGCTGAGCTGCTTCCAGATGGTCGCAGTCGGAAAGCTTCACTGCAAAGGAGGGGAGCAGAGCAGCTTGCCAGGCTGCCACAGCTGACCTGAGGGTGCTGCTCATGTCTTTTTTGGGGTCAACACTTCAGCAGACCCCAGAAGGACCAGGTTAGGTATCTGCATAGTAAACCTGACCTGCCAGAGGGCACTCAGCCTGCCCTGCGTGGCAGCGGGAGCTGCAGGGGCCAGAGGGGCTTGCCTGCTGGGACAGAGGAAAGCACACGCCTGCTTGGTGCCCCCCATGTTGCTCTGTGGCTCCCCCTCTTCCTGAGCTGCTCCTCCTCTCCTTCTCCAGCCTGGACCTTTTTTTTCGGTGGCTCTTCGACACCCACTTTCTGGATGAGGCTGATATCAAGTTCCAGTGAGTAGCAGGGGCGGGGGGGGTCCCAAACCTCCTGGGGGAGACGGAGCACTCAACAGCAGCCCCTAGCAGCTCTCCTGGCTGCCTGCCTGTGCATCCTCTCCCCCTCCATTTCCCCGGCACAGGTGCGTTTTCCTCCCAGACAATGGCGCCTTCTTCGTCAACTACGTGGTCACCTCCAGCCTGATCGGGACTGCCATGGAGCTGCTGCGCATCCCGGGCCTCCTCGTCTACACTGCCCGCCTCTGCTTTGCCAAGTCCGAGCCAGAGAGGCTCCACGTCAAACGGGTGCGTGGCTCTGGGCACCCCTGAGCCTATGCAGCAGGGCCAGGGATGCACTCACTGCAAACTCAGGCTGTTCCAGCCCTGGGGGGGACTTGTGGGGACAAGCCACTGTGCAAGGGGTGCGGCTGGCCCAGGCCCCACAAGGACTAACGGGGGCGGCCATCTTGTGGGCGGGGGTGCAAAGGGGAGAGCAGCCTTTGCAGAGGCAGAGCGGTAACCATGCTGTTGCTTGTGCCCCAGAGCCAAGCCTACCAGTTCCAGTTTGGGCTGGAGTACGCCTGGACTTGCTGTATTTTCTCTGTCGTCATGACCTACAGCATCACCTGCCCCATCATTGTCCCCTTTGGTGAGTACAACCCCATGTCTTGGTCCCACTGCCCCTGGCTCTGTGAGGGACAGCCTGTCCCAGCAGCATGGGAGCACCAGCTTCCTGCATGGTACAGGAGGGAACCTTTGGGCATCATCTGGGTTTGTCCTTCTGTTCTTGAGACCTGCTGTCCCCATTGTCCTCCTGCCAAATGGCCTCTTGTCCTTCCAGGTTTGCTCTACATGCTGCTCAAGCACATGGTTGACCGGTACAATATCTACTACGTGTACATCCCCACCAAGCTGAACCAGCGCCTCCACGTCGCTGCCATCAGCCAGGTCGTGGTGGCCCCCATCCTCTGCATGTTCTGGCTGCTCTTCTTCTCCGTCCTGCGCCTTGGTAGGGAGAGCTCAGGGCTCCCCCCTGCCACTGCTGAGGGTCACACCTGACACTTGGAGGAATGAGCTGCTAGGGTCACCCCTGACTTAGGCATGGCACAGAGGGTGTGGAGGGGTATGGGGAGGGGGAGAGGTGTGATTGGGACCTTGCAGATGAGGGGCATGTCAGCTAATGTTTTGAGAAGGGAGCTGAGTGCTTGTAAGACCCAAAGCAGAGGTGTCAGCCCGGGGCTCAGCTGGACATGGAGAAGGTCCTTGGAGTTTCACATGCTGCCCCAGTGTCTCTGTGCTCTAGGTCCCACCCGCCCTGTCACCCTCTTCACCTTTGTGGTCCTCCTCTCCTGCATTGTCTTCTCCTTCTTTGGCCTCTGCCTGAAGAAGCTGCAGCCACGGAAACCCTCCAGCTACCAGGTGAGCGCAGGCAGCTGCCCACCCTGGTCCCTTGCTGCACTGCATCTCCTCCTCACCCCTCTGGGGAATCCAAGGCAGTGTTTGGCTGCCCCCCAGCTTCAGCTGGGGACCCCCAAACCATCATTTCTGCCTGGCCTTCCCTCTCCCCAGATGTCTGACCAGTCTGAGAGCGCCTTCAATGATGTGGAGCGGAGCAGTGTTTCCTCCACCCCCAACTCCAACGTAAGTATCCCTCCCCAGGCCCACCATGCCCCCCCGCCCCCACCTTGCTCCCCTGGGCCCTGACCCCCCGCTGCCCCCCCCGGGGCAGCTCTTCGTGGCCACTGTCCTGCAGGAGCCTGAGCTGAGCCTGACGCCGGCAGCCTCCCCAGCGCACCAGTCCTACGGCACCATGGGCAATCACCTGGAGCCGGCCGAGGACGGAGAAGACAGGGGGCTGCAGAGCTTTGAGACGGAGCTAGAGACTGTGGAGGGCGAGTACAGGAGCGGCCCTGTGATGGAGAGCCAGGCCCGCTACCAGTGAGCGTCCCCGCCGCTGGGGCGAGGACCAGCTGTGCTGAAAGCCGAGGACGTGGTGAGGGGGCTGGAAGGAGCCCCCCCAGCACTGGCGGGGGGGGGGCCACCTTGCCAAGGGGGCGGGGAGATGACAGGACTGATGTGAGGGAGGGGGGCCCATTGCGTGGGAGGTCGTGGGAGTCTCTGTCCGTCCTTCGTGCTGCCTGGACTGGCTCAGTTCTCCCCTCATGCCTGCCCATCCCCACCTGCCTCGTCCAGCCCAGCGTGGGGAAGAGGGGCTGCAGCGGCGTGAGGAGAGTCTCTCTCAGAGGTCATGCTTTTTGGGGCCAGAGGGACGCCCTGACCCCTCTGTGAGGGGGAAGCAGCCCAAATAGGTCAGATGAATGTGCCCGCCCCCATGCTGTCCCCCAGGTCCTCAGTGGCAGGGGAGGGCCACCCCTAACCCTTGCTGCCCACCCCCTGCTCCCTGCGGCTCTTGATGCCCCCAAGGCTTTGCCCATTAAAGCAGGGACTGCTGAGATACCTGTGCTTGGGTGGAGGAGGTGAGTGCCTGGGGCTGCTCCCACACCTTCCCCAGCACCAGCAGTCTTGCCCTGGGGCAGGCATCAAAACACAAGCCCAGCCCTTCCCCACCTTCCCACCCCATCCCTCCATACTGCTGCATCATGCCTGTGCCCCCGGGTCCTTGGTGAGGAGCAGGAGGTGAAGAGGAAAACGTGTTTAATGGCTTTGAAGGCAGCTCCTCATCATCCTGCTCCTGCAGCAGCATTCCCCCTTGTGCTGGGGCTGGCCATGGGATCCTGCATGACTCCATCGTGTTGCAACAGAAATGGGGGGGTAGCTGGCAGAACCCCAGCCTCCAGGTCCTGGTTCACTGCATCCTGCCCTTGTCCACAAGCAGCAGCCATGGGATGCTCCCCCAGCAGCCACACTGCCTCTCGAGTGTGAGTCCTGGAATCAGTGTCAATGCACCAGCTCCTGCCCAGGCAGCATCCCTGGGGTTTTCCAGCTCATCTGCAGTAGCTGTGGAGGTCTCTGGAGACAAAGGCTGATCCTCAACCTACTCAGCCCCTCAGCCCCCAGGCTAGCCTGCCTAGGCACACTGGCTCATCCCCCTGCCCTGCTTTGGCCTTCAGTCTGATTTTCCTGTTCCTGGTTTTTCATGCTGGCTTCAGAGCAATCTAGTCACCATCCCAAGGCCAAGCAGGGAGGGAAGGGATGGCTGCTCTGCTGGCCCCAAGACTGCTGGCAGGAGGAGTGCTGCTGTGCAAAGGTGGACTCTTGGCTGTGGCAGCACTCAGCATTGCTGGGAATGGGGACACAGCATGCCAGTTCTGGAGGGTTAGTGAGAGGGTTGAAAGGCAGCCCAGCAGGGAGCAGTGGGTTTCTGTTGGTCTCAAGTGAGCTCTGGGACATCCTAATGGTGCTGGTGGGTCTTGGCTTGGCCAGGTGGCAGCCCCATGGCCACCATCCCACCCATGCTCCTGCATGCGGAGGGCAATGGCTGCAGCACGCTAGCCACTGAGCCATTGCCTTGGGGGAGCTGCTCACTCCCAACCCCAAAAAGCACCGTGGGGGTCCCACTGCTCCCTGCCGAGGTGCCCCCCGGGGCAGCCCACAGCTCAGCCACTGCCTGCTCCAGGAGCAGCCCCAGCTGGAACAGGGAGGGAGGGGATGCTGGTAGCCTCTCTCCAGGTGGAAGCAAGTGCCTGCGAGCGGACCCGTGTCCTCGGGAGCTTGGGCTGCTGGTCCCATTGCCCTTGGCTGCCCCGCTGTAGGAATGTGCCAGAGGTCTGTACCTTCTCGTGATTTATTGCTATGACCGTGCCTTGAATAAAACGACTTCACCCAGCTGCTGCCTGGCATCAGCACCCCCCTGCATCCTGCCTGTGCCAGGAGAAGGGGGAACCCTCACTGCTGGAGCCTGCAAAAACACTAAAACCTCTTTCCCCAGCTGCTTTTCACCCTTCCTGGGGCTGTCTTGCAGAGGTCTTGGTGGCAAGGAGACTGCTTGGCGCCCCCCCCTCCTCCCCACCTCCAGGCAGCTTGCTGCCTACCATGAGTGCCACAAAAGCACACCCCCAGTAGGCAGAAGCAGCACCCCACCATGTCTCCTTGGAAAGGCTGGTCCAGCCCTTGGCATCATCCCCAACACAGAATGGGGTGCAGCCCCAGGACAGGTGTGTGCCTCCCCTGCCTGTCCTTGCTCTGCAGGCAGGGCTGTCTCAGGACACCACCAAAGGGGCACACACTGGCTGGAGGGAGGGGGGCCTGGAGCTCCTCTGGGACCACAACAAGGAGCAGGGGCAGCAAGGGGACTCCTCAGCAAATCTCAGGGAAGCAGGTGAATGGAATTTTGGGAGCCTACCCTAGGTTTTGAGCAGACCCTGTTCTTGCTCCCCCTGCCCCACTCCCCAGAACACACCCTCTTTATACCCAAATTCCTACTTGAGTGATTTGCCTCTGGTTCAGTAGGTGCCATCCCTGGTGTGAGACCTCCTGGCTTGTGCCATGGGGCAGGAGGAATGCGGTCCTTTTGGTGAAAACCTGGAAAATTTAAGGAAAAAACCCAACACATCCACACACACACACCCCCCACCCCACCCCCCAACCACTGCAGAAGCCACCAACTGGTCTTAATTAATGGTAAATAGGAAATGGCTAAACACAGAGCCTTGCTGGCATCAGGGGGCTGAGCCAGGAGCCCTGGCTGTGAGCAAGGCCTGCAGTTGCCCCCGGCCCACCCCCAGCTTGTGGCTCTCCTGGCTTTCATGCTGGGGCAGCTCAGCACAGCCTAACCTGTGTGAGCCCATCATGCTGCACCTCAGCCACTCCCACCCTCAGAACCCCCCCCTTGCCTGATGGCAGCCAGCACACACAGAACTCCCTCACGAGCAGCACTGGCCTGTTGGGCAGCGCTGGGAGCAGCCCAGGCAAAGGGGTGATCTGTGGGAGCCATGCAAACCTCCCTGCTGGCACGGGGCAGGGCCAAAGATGGGGATGCCGTGCTGGCCCTTCCCTGCAGAGCTGGGTTTGGGCTCCCACCACCAGCCCTGAGGCTGGCAGCTGTGCTCCAGACCAGGAACAGCTGGAAAACTGATTGCAGTGACAAACCCCAGGGAGGATTTCTTTCCATTCAGAGCTCTGCTGCTCTCCTCACCCTTTGCAGCCCATTGCACAGTTGCCCTGTACAAACATTGCCCAAGGCAGAGCAGTGTGGCTTTCCCAGGATGCTCATCGTGCTCTCCCGTGGCAGGGCTGGTTTTCCAGACCTCAGGAGATGCTATTACAGACCCCAAGCTGGCTTCCCTGCTCTAAGGATCATCCTTCTTCAGTGCCAAGTCCCCAACACTCCCAGGGCTGGAAACCCACCACGTCAAAGCTAGAACACACCCTGGGGAGACAGGATCTCCTGTATCCCCATCAGCTGCTCCCCAGGGCAGGGCTGCTAGGGCAGCTCCCCAGTCCAGCTGGCAGGGTGGATGCTGCATGGAGCTGGGGAAGTTGCTGTGAGGTCCTGCCCTGCTGCTGCAAGCCACCAGCAGCAGGTGAGCTGATGGTATCTCAAAGAACAAAAGCAACAGAAAAAGGATTTTTAGGCTGATTGCTTAAAACTCTAATTCAATTAGAGATCATTAAATTTGCAGGTTAATGAGCAATCAGCATCAGGATGCCTTTGCTAGCCCCTCTGCTGCTCATCCATTTAATTACAGTGCACAAAAATCTCCCAACAGACCTTTGGTGCTGGATGCCTTCTCATGTCAGTTGAGGGCTCCCAGTGACCAGTATCTCCAAAGGTAGAGCCAACACAAAGCTAGTAAACCCCCTCTGACAGCCTTTTTTTAGTTTGCTTGGGCCTTTTATATTAAATAGAAGGCAGCAAAAGGGTCCAAGACTCACTGTTGTTCTTTATTAAACAGTACAGCTGGGTATAAGAGGCACACAGATGAGTTCAGTTCTCTTGGGAGTTACACAAAACGTGGTACTGAGGAGTCAAGGAGCTGGGAAAGCTAGAGGGAACAGGGATGGTTTGGGGCAGTAACACCCACGCCCCACCCATCATACAGCTGCCTACTTGTCACACAGAGCCAGATGGTCTCTCCTTGTGATGCTGAAAGCTGATGCCCCAAAACAGAGTTGCAAAGAGGATGTCCCCATTCCCAAACGTTCCAGCTCTGTACCATGCCATCACAGACAGTGTCTACCCCCAGCCCCAGCTTCTCCATCCATCCATCCCTGCCTGGCACAAGAATGGGGAGGACCTCACCTGATGCAGCTGATGGGCACACACACCATGCTGTAAGACTGTGGGAGCAGAGCCTTGTACTGCAGGGAGTACAGCAAGTATCCTATAAGGGGATGTTCACTGCCTGTTCCACAACCCCCCTCAGCACGCCTTTCAAACACAGCTGAAGGGCTCCTTCCTTGCTGAAAGCCCATGGCTACCACCAGAGCTAGTGGCAAGGAAGCAGAGCCACATCTCACAGGGCACCCCATTATCCCTTCCATGGCATGGAGCTGGGAGACCTCAGCTGCAACTGCAAGGAGCTGGCAGCCCTCTCCTGCTCCAGAGTGGAGGATCTCTGAGTATAGGAGGAATATGTCTCTGGAGCAGGACCATCTCAGCCCTCAATCCCAGGCTACTCCTGTCCTAAAAAAAGCAGGAGGAAAAAAAAAAAAAAAAGAAAAAGGGTACTGGAAGTAACTGAATACTTGAATATTTGCTCCATGTCCTCACCCTGGGGCTAGTGATGGCTGGAAACAGGGTTCTGCCTGTCCCACAGCCACCTCCCCATAAAGGTGAAGACTTCTTCAAAGGGCTCAGGTTCAGCTCCCCCCAGAGCCCTCAGGTGCCACCTCTCAGCCATTTCCTGGGATTTCTTCTGGCAGTTTTCTTACTCTTGCCCTGACCCAGCACTGCTGCATGCACCTAACTGGGTGCCTTGCACTGCTCCAAAGCGGCTGTGTCTCAAGTGTGGGTGGAAGGGATTACTAAAGGGCACCCTGAGCAGCTGGGAAGCGCTCCAGGTCCTGACAGCATCAGTGGAGAAATTCCAGCTATGCTTCCTCTGGCCAAGAGCCAGAATGATTTCTAGAAGCTGTTGCCATGACATGATTGCAACCTTCATTTTTATTTTAAGACATCTTCTCCTTGTATTTACTTTATTCTCCCTAACACAAAGCAGCAAAGAGCCACCACTGCTGCTGCCTTTCAGCTGGTTCTGAGGTTAAACCAACCAGCCAAACCAACACAGAGACTTTCATAGAATCATAGAATGGCAAGGGTTGGAAGGGACCCCAAGGATCACAGAGCTCCAACCCCCCTGCCACAGGCAGGGACACCAACCTCAGGCCTGGAGCTACACAAGGTTGCCCAGGGCCCCATCCAACCTGGCCTTGAACACCCCCAGGGACGGGGCATCCACCCCCTCTCTGGGCAGCCTGTTCCAGCCCCTCACCACTCTCTCTGGAAAAAACTTCCCCCTAATATCCAATCTAAACCTTCCCTCCTTTAGCTTTAATCCATCCCCCTTGTCCTGCCATTATCAGCTGGCAGCTCAGCCTTGCTAAGGCAGCCTCACCTCGGGATTAACGTGACCAAACTGCTTGAATCATCCCTAGGAAACACACTGAGTTGTGGGCAACCTGACAGGAGGAAAAGCTGTGGATCTCACCCAGGGGAGAGGTGAGGCACCAGGATTAACCACCCGGTAATGAGGTGTTGGTGAAGGGAAAGTGGGAAAAGCTCCCTGCAAAGGTTGAGGGGATGGCCACACAGCACAGCCAGCTCCCTCCTCTGCTGCCCCCCACCCCTGCAGGGACCCCAAACCCACCACTGTCACAGCTGAACCAGACAGGGCTGCGAGGAAGGAGTGAGTGGTGCCAGACCAGGCAGGCCTCCAGCACGGCAACTGGGATCTGAGGCAAGTGGTGCCGAGAGGCCTACGCGAGCTGTCATCTAACTAGGGTGGGCAGCAAGGGGAGGGAAGATGAGCCAGCTAAAACCCAGAGTAGGTATATGGGTGTCAGTGCTTCAGCTCGCCCGAAGGAACTTGGGGCAGGGCAGTGTACCTGTGCTGCATCACTCCTGGGCTTTGCTGCAGACATACCCTGCCAGCCCTTAGCAAAGGCGGAGATGCGGCCGTGGCGAAGCAAGGCAGAATCACTGGGAGAGCTCTGAAGCACACAGGACTGGAGGAGACAGCGATGGGCTGGTGCACAAAGACAGAGGTGGAGAGAGGCAGAGAGGGTGACATGAGCACTCCCTCTGCCCAGGGCTGCTGCGTGGTCAGAGATGGGGATGGCTGACAGGACCTAGACTCCTTCTGGGAGGGTCTCCCAGCCACGTCTCATGGCTTTCACCACAGCACTGTAGAGTTTGCTCCAAGCCTCCTGCATGTCTGGGTTGAAGGCAGTGCCAAGGCATTTCTCCAGCATATACAGCAAGGACTCACCAACAGCCTGCAAACCAAAAGGGAAGCGTCAAGCTCAGCACCAGGGGACAACACGACACACAGCCTCTTCTCACTTTGCTGCCTTTTTGGAATTCTCCCATTGCAGGGCAGTTGCTCCTTCTCTACCAGCAGGACCAGGACACCCCATCCCTGCCTGCTTAGAGGGGGCGCAGAGCCAGCCCACATGATCCCCTTCCCCTGCCCTGCACTGGCGTTCACTGACACCCCACACCCTGGGTGAGCAGGGAGTGCAGGCAGGGAGCAAGGGTTGACACTACCTATGTAACACCAGGGGAGAGGTACATGTCCATCCTCCATGGCTCCCAGATGTGGGTAACCAGCCCCATCCCCTGGCATAGCAGCAGAGCTGAGCAATGCCCTGATGCCAGGAGCGTGGGTCAGACCCCAGGCTGGGTGCTCAGGGCCTGCCTCACCACCTCTTGGGGCTCTCCACTAGGCATTGCTCTCCTCATGGAGCTGCCACCAACCCCATCCAAGAGTACCTACACAGGGCTGGTGGGGGTCACTACTCCAAGAAGAGGGGACCCTGAATCCTCTGAAGAGGACCAAAGCTGGTGCAATCAGGAGGGAGCCGTGCACTGGTTAGAAACCTTTCTTTCAACCTCCCCTTCCCCACTGCATTATCCAGCAATTCTGCCCAGGCTCAATGACAGAAGAGGAATAAGCAATGGTTTAATATGGAGGATGCTTCTGGCTTACTGCCATGGAGGAAGCAGGAGCTGAGGAGCAGCAACCCCATCCCAGTACAGACACAGGGAGAGGTGGACACTCCTGAAGTTTGCAAAAGCTGAGCTTGCAGCTCTGTGTCACAGGAGATACTGCAGTGCCCCACAACATGGTTCTCTTCAAACAGGGGAAGGAGCTTTGCTCCCTTCTGTCCTTTCTCCCCGGGCTTCCTTGGGGATGGCAGAACACAAGGGGGGCTGAAGGGTTTCCCTAATGAAGCCAATGTCACTACACAAGTATCAGGCCATGAAGATGATGAGAGGACTGGAGCAGCTGCCCTACAAAGAGAGGCTGAGGGAGCTGGGCTGGTTCAGCCTGGAGAAGAGAAGGCTGCAGGGGGACCTCATTGCAGCCTGCCAGTCCCTGAAGGGAGCAGAGAAACAGGAGGGGATTCAACTTTTTAAAAGGGCAGATAATGGCAGGACAAGGGGGATGGATTAAAGCTGAAGGAGGGAAGGGTTAGATTGGATATTAGGGGGAAGTTTTTTACAGAGAGAGTGGTGAGGGGCTGGAACAGGCTGCCCAGAGAGGGGGTGGATGCCCCATCCCTGGCAGTGTTCAAGGCCAGGTTGGATGGGGCCCTGGGCAACCTTGTGTAGCTGCAGGCCTGAGGTTGGTGTCCCTGCCTGTGGCAGGGGGGTTGTAGCTCTGTGATCCTTGGGGTCCCTTCCAACCCAGGCTATTCTATGATTCTATGATCAGCAGCTTGTGGGGCTGCCCTGAGCTTTCTCTCCAGACAGCTGAACCCAGGTGAGCCCAGAGGGATGTGGACAGTCAAGGGCTTAGACAAGCCTGCAGAAACACAACCTCAGCAGGACAAGAGAGGGCATCTCACCGAGAAAGACTCGACCTTCACACCAACTGCCTGGTGCTTCTTCCCAAGGTTGCAGAGATACTCTTCCAGGCAGGACAAGTTCTCCAGGTGGCTCACAGCAGCATCGATCACCAGCATTACCTGCAGGAGCACAGACATAGAACAGCATTAACAGCAAGACTCTGCTGCCCTCACAGACACACAAAGACCTCTCTATTTCACCCTTCTCAGCCCAGCAGATGCCCTCTGAGCTTTCCTTCACTGTGATCTGTGTGTCACATCGGTGAGGCATGCTGACAGCAGCACTCACCACATCCTTCCATGGGACACTGCCAGATGTTCCACCACAGCAAGCAGCACTGTTGACCTCCCTGTCCCAGAGGGGGTAGCCAGCCCTATAGCAGAGCATTTGCAGGCTAAGATCTAACGCTGATGCAGTCATTACAGCTCTTAGGACACTGGGACAACTGCAGGTAAGCCCCAGAAGTTTTCAGGACTAGACCTTCCAGCTAGAATCCAACAAGATGGTGCAATTGTGAATAAGGCAGCTTAAATTCTAAGATCAGGCAGGGTATTTCAGGTACTTTTTACTATTTCAGGTATTTCTAAGATCAGGCAGGTATCAAGGTCTAAGATCAGGCAGAGATGGGGTGGATAGAACAGCCAAGAGATCTGGTCTGGTAAAGCACGTACCACCATGATCTCACAGGAGTGTGAAAAGCCAAATGCAAACAGGATAGAGAACAGTTAACAAGGGATGAAGGGAACAGACACACCAAATTAGAAGAAAAGATTAAAACCAGGGCATGGTTAGCTTGGGAAAGCCAGGAGGTGATAGAATTGTGCTCTATAACTTCCAAAGGGAAATCATCTCCAACAAGAGCAAAGAGCTATTTCAGCTCAGGGCAATAACAGCAGAAGTAAAAATGGGCTTAACTTTGCCAATAAACAGAGGCTGGAAAATAACAAAAAGCTCACAGCTATCAGAGGAGCACAGTCCTGAAACAGCCTTTACAAGGATAGGCAAGTGAGGCACCAAGAGGGTTTAGAGAGGGGCCAGACAGCTTTTGAAGGCATCTGCACACCAAGGCTGTGTTCTGCCCTGGTGTGCCCACTCCTCAGGGCTTGGCAGAGGGGGCAATCCTGTCCATGTGTAAGCTCCTCCACATGTCATCAGCATTGCTCCTCTTCCTACTTCGGGGTGAGGCAAAGGTGTATCACAGCAGACCCCCAGAGGCTACCTAAGAACTAGTGTGGGCCTTCTGGCTCTGCAGCCACACCAACAGCCTCTCCACAGTAATGGAGAGAGCCTGGCCCACTGCCCAGCCCTCTGCTGCCTCCTGGTCAGCATACGGCCAAGCAGAGGGCTTCAGTCCTTGTCTGGACAGAAGCAAGCTCACTAAGGCCCTGCCACAGTAGAAGGGGGAAGTCTCCATCTTTCACAAGAGGCAATCCCCTCTCACATGAGGGCAGGACAACCAGCATGGTGCCTCTTACCCACCACAACCCACGTATTCATTCCCTTCCCACTGCTCTAGGGCACTTTGTCCTGGAATAGCACCTTCTGCAGGCATAAGTGGCCTCCAGCAGTTACCATCTCAGGAGGGGACTTCCCAGTCCGTCCCCAGTCAGATCCCCCTCAGTCCCAAGCCATTGCCGAAGGGCTTCCTCCTCCACAGGGGCCATGGTCCAGCCACGCCACAAGCCCCTCCCTCACCTTCCTGATGTGATCCAGGAACTCGGGGGCGGAGAGGCACTCCTGAGGGCTCCCAAACTGCTTGCAGTTATATTGGAAAAGGGGCAACAGGTCGGGGTCCAAGTCAAACAACCTGCAACAGCAAGAGAGAAATGCCCATCCTCTGGCTTCCTCAGCTTTATTTAGAGGCCTGCTCACCCCAGGAACAACCCCAGCCCTGCCATCCTCACCTCCCTTCCCACCTATGGATCCCTTCCCACCTGTAAAGGACTCAGAAGTTCTGAAGTCTTAGTTTGGGGTAATCCAATGGTCAAAGAAGTCTCTGATTCTCTAGCCCACAGCTCCAGCTCTCAAACACATGTTTACGGCACCTGAGGACCTGCCTCAGTTTGCTGGAATTCCTTCAGCCAGGCCCTTCTCCCCAAAGTCCTGTCTCAACATTACCCATTCCCACTCTGTGACTCCCTTGAGCCCCCAAACTCCCAAATCCAGGGAAGGCCTGCAAGCTCCAGCAGCTGACTTGCCTACTTGAGCAAGGGAACATGTAGAAGCTCAGCTATGGCCCTTGTCTCCCCACCACCAGCACCTCCCATTCCCCCCACCCCCCATCCTCCCTGCCAGCGTGTGCCAGGCACACACACACACACACACACACACACACACACACACAGACCCAGCAGTGGCCCCCCAGGCAGATACCACAGGCTGATGCTGCCCGTGGAGGCCACAGGGAGTTCAGACAAGACAGTCTCTCGTCTCCCCTCCCTGCAATGAAGCTCCTGCATCCCCCTACCCCTCCTAAAACTCCCAGGCATTGCTGGCACCCCTCGCAGCCCTTCTCTGCCCCGTCTGGCCCCTGCCTGCTCTGCCCCGCTCCGGAAGCCGCTCATCAACTCTCCTTCTTACATGACTTTTCAGAGGGGGGGGGTTCCCCCCCCTTTTTCTCTCCCCACAGCCGAGACGCTGATGTGCTCAGGCGAGAGGCAGGGCTGGGGTTCAGCCGCGCTTCCCAACACACCATTTCCTACGCCCGCAGCCTGACTTCACCCTCCCCGGCAGCCCGGCCCTTGCCGGGGGCTGCAGAGCGGGGCGCCAGGGACAATGAGGGGGGGAGAGGAGGGGGGGTGTCCCCGGAGCTGGGCGGGCAGAAATAACGGGACAGGGCGGGAGATGAGCGGGCAGAGACGCGCAAAACCCGCCCGCCGCCTCCCCGCAAGAAAGTTCTCACTCGGGGGGGCTGGGAAGGCCGGGAAGGAGCACGGGAAGGAGCACGGGAAGGAAGGACGGCTTCACGGCGGAGGGGCTTCAGCCCTGCGATGCTCCCCTCGGCCGCCCAGCCCCGGGGCAGGGAGGGCCGGCGGGGAGCGGGAGCCACGGCCGGGCTGTGGGAAGCGTTTCTCTCCAAGGAGCGGCGCCCGTCCCTATCCCCTGCCCTCCTCCCCGGCTCGGTCCGGGCTGAGGTACCGGTGGCCGCATCCCGTCCCCGCCGCCCCGCTCACCTGGTGAAGAGGACGAGGCCGTGCTGCACGGGGCTGCCGCTCACCCGCTGCCAGCTCTCCCGGATCAGCGCTCGCTGCCGGCCAGACAGCAGCATCCCGCTCTCCATGGCGGGGGGACCTGCCCCTCGCCGCCCGAGGCGAGGCGCTGGCACCGCTCGCTCCGCGGGCGGAGGGGCCGCCGAGCGGCAGCCGCCCGCCCCTCGCTCCGTCGGGGGAAGGGAGGGAGGGGGGGGCTGGGGAGGGGGCACCACCGCCCGCCGCTGCCCCCTCGCCCCCCCGGGAGGGCGGCGCCGCGCTCACCTGGGCATCCCGCTTCCCGAGCCCCCCGGCCTCGCCCGCAGCTCCCCGACCCCCCCGCTCCTCCAGCCGGGGCTTCCCCGGCCGCCCCCCCGCCCCCGGTAAGGAAGAGCTCACTTTACGTTTGCCTCTCAGGGGAAGGAAAAGAACATACCCCGCTCCCAACCCCCCCACACACCTCCCTGTCCCCCCGGGCCCTCCGCAGGGCAGAGGAGAAAGTTTTTAGCTGCTTCATGGTTGACCTTTTCCCACCTGCCTGAATTTCGGAGCCGCGCAGCAGGCAGAGCGCTGCCAGAGGGGGGATCCGGCACCCCGGCGCCTTCAGTGGCCGCTCAGCACACCTACCTCCGCGCTCACCTTGCCCTGGAGGTCCTGAGCGATGCTCCAGCGCTAGAGCAGCTTCCCTCCCGGGCTCAGGATGCCCCGCAGCCAACCTGCTATCTCCGCCGGCAGATGCAGTCTAGACACGGCAGGATACATGTTTAATTTAAGGCTAATTAAGCCATCTGAACCAGGCAAAGTTGTTAATAACAGCTGAGAAGACGTGTCATCTTTTCCCACCACGTTCAGGGCGCCCAGCTTCTCTTTATTGCTCAGACAAAGGGACACCCTGCTTTCAATTTGGCCACGGGATTTAGGCAGCACGGGGAGACAAAGCAAGAAGGGGCAAGCAAGGGCTCGAGCAGCACAAAAGGGAGAGAAGCCAGAGCAGAGCCACACGAGTAAAGGTTTGCAGAAGGATGTGAGCAACACAAAGGCACTAATATGACTGAAACCATCGCAGTCTGCTCGGAGATAACAATTGTGCTCATCCTCTTACAAGTCCTGGTTCTCTACATCTGACTTAGTTCTTGTAATCAGGGGAGAAGACAGCAGCCTCTGACCCAACCAACCCAGGAGCACGTTGGCTCAATGTAGGCAGAAAGGAGGATCTTCTCCTGTAAGTACTGGAATTAATCCCTGGAAGGAGACAAGTTCAAAGGCACACGGTGCTACAGCCTCAGCCCCAGCTTGTCTCTCAGGGGGCAGAGTGGCAGCACTGATTGCAGTGACAACAGGAAGCCTCCTGAGACACGTCTGTAAGGGCCAGAAAAAGCACCTTTTTCTGGGGATTTTGAGACCCTCCACTCTTAGCACAGGCCAGACAAGATGCTGTATAGGAAAAGCTCCCTATGCATTAGAGGAAGCTGGAGAACCTTACCTTCTTGTGGAGTCCAGCAAACTCACAAAGAAATCAAAGTGCCAGATGGGAATGGGAGTCTCACAGATGCTTCAGATTTCTGGCTACCAAGCCTGAAAACAAAAAGTGATGTTCCAGGTTTGCCATGTTTTGGATGCTGAGGAAAGGGGGAAGAAAGGGGATTAGCCAAGCTGCAGAGTGCATCTCTGAGGTGAGATGTAATTAACAGCAAAGGTCCTGGAAAAATGCAAACACCTTTTGTTAAAAATGCAGCATTTTAGCTCTCATGAGGATTAGGAGAAGCCTGAGGAGCATGTGATCACCACACACCGATATTCTCAGAGAACAGGGGTACATAGAAAGTGTTCACCAATGCAGAGAAGTCATGAGCTGCAAGGCTCATGTCATGTCTGGGGGGGTTGGAACACACAACTTGCCAGCCCGCAGTGCTTCCTGCCACCATCTTCAGGGCCACGACAAAGAACAGTGTCTCAGCCACACGGTCGCAAAGGAAACGTTCCCACTGGGGGCTGGGGGTCACTCGGTGTGGTGACTGACACCTGCCCGAGCTGCCAGGCGTCTGATGGAGCAGGGAGGAGTGCATCCATCCGGGACATGCTGGGGTAACGCCAGCAGGGCAGCGAACACCAGCCTGGCAGTGCCCACGCAAACATTAACCTTTAGCTACCTTGCAGCTGATCGAGCACACCAGTAGAGAGCACAAACTGTCACCCTGTGTGCATCTGCACAGGCTGCTCTGACATTTCAGGCTGTTGTCACAAGCACACAGCCATCCGCGGAGCTTCACCAGCGCCTGGCTGGACTGTTCAGCCTGACCCTGTGGATGAGAAGGGGGAGCAGGACAGGCAGTGCTGTGCTGCCAGGGCACTGGAAAGGAGAGCAGAGAGTCCTCCCTAGACCCCAGGACACAGAGGAACAGAGTCAGAGTAATTACGTGCAGTCAGAGTGGCAACCAGGGCTGAGTATTTGCCTAGCAACATTTTGAACACTCAGAGCTGGCTGGTAGAGGAGGAAGAGAAGCACCACAAAAGCAAGTTGATGTAGCTAAGAGGGATCAGGTCCTAAATCTTACTTGGGATATGTGGCACCTTTCCTTGGGACCACGCAGGCACCACACCAGCTATCACATCCCAGAGGAACAGTGGGAGACAGGTTCAGCTGTTGTTCCTGATGGCAAGGGTACCACAGACAATAGCAGCGAAGCCATGACAGCAAGGGAGAATGGTGGCTCTTGTCCAAAGTCTTCCCCCCCACCTTCCTTCTGTGCTGCAGATGGTGGCTGCACACTGAGCGCTCGCAGACAAGGCACAGGAGTCAGAACAGACCAGGCAGTATCAGCAGCCACTAAAGTGGGGAGAGTGATGTGTCTTCTCCTTGTGTGGAACACACGGCTGCCCCAGCTGAGGGAAGGGGCAATGGGCCGGCGATACTGCTGCCTGCCTGTTGGCACTCCCAGCTGGTGCTGGTATGACACTTAGCAGAGTTAAAGAACCAAACAGAATTCATCCCTTCCCTGCCTCCCAGCACCGGCTCCTCCTGGGCAGGGTACAGGCAGACTGTGGAGCAGGTTCCCCACCCCGCTGAACAGCGAGTCCATTCCGTTGCCAGTGCCCTCTGGCACCACACGTGCCCTCTCCCTTAATGAAACCAGCAGTAGTTTCCCTGTGACAGCAAAGGTCTTCGGGCACAGGAGGGATCTGAGGTGGGAGACAGGGAGAGCTCAAGGGAAGGAAACATCTGAACCGCCATTCGCGTGACTTGAAAGAGGGAGAGCTCAGGAGGCACAGTGCCCTTCCCTCCCTACACACAAAGCAGCTTCTCCCTCGCAGCTACGTGGCTGTCAGAGGAGTTCCTCCTGCTGCCACAGCACTGAGATGCTGACAGCACAAGTGGAGTCCAGAGAGGATTTGAAGTACAAGGGAAAAACAAACAAGCAAACCTCCCTTTTTGTTCAAGTGTTTTGTGAGCCTTCAAGCATGAGGAAGCCCCAGGATGCACTGAGAGGCTGGGCACTGCAAACATCTCACAGTCTGAAGGTTTCCTGCACTGGTCCCCAGCTCCCTTGGCTCCTGAGCCAGGCAGCTCATTTCTTTTCTTGTGATGTTCTTGGGTTTCTACAGGACTGTCCCTGGAGCTGTCATGGGTGAAGAACCAGGTCAGCAGCACAAGCCACTTCAAAATCATCTTTAGGCCACTTGGAAAAAGGGAAGGCAGATTTCTGGAGAAACTCACTGACCTCAGAGAAAACAGTCAAGCTCTTGTGCTTCAGAAGATGACAGATTTGTATGGTTTTAAATTACAGTAGGTCTCATTACTGTAATCGGTGCCCCCTCCAAATTATAGACCCATCACTTATAACTGCCCCTGCCAAGTGCCAGCTTTACTTGTTCAGTGCCTCAGTTTACCCACAGGGACAGAGACTTGCCCAACCTCGTAAAAGGGTGTGACAGAACTGTGAATAACCTCACAAACACCAATCCCCAACCCCACACTCGGGGTTCAGGGTGCTTGGAGAACAGACGTCCCTGCCCAGGAACACCCTATCAGCCTGTGCCCAGGGATGGCTGCTTTACATGTGCTGCTGTGGCACTGTCACGTTTTTGTCCCAACTGCTGTACCAACACCCCCAATTCCCTCCTCCACGCCCCCCCTCCCCCCCTCCCCCCTCCACTGTTCATTTCCAATTCTACTTCTGCACCTCCTCATGAATAATGCCCCTCTGATCTAGCTGCTCCAGGCTCTCTGCTCACCTCAGAGATGCACTCTGCAGTTTGGCTAATCCCCTTTCTTCCCCCTTTCCCCAGTATCAAAACCACAGACCACAACAGCTCCTCTTTTCCCCAGGCTCCCATCTCCATCCTCAGGTGGGAGCAGAAGCCATGCAAGTTCCCAGCAGCCTTCTGAAGCCACCCCCTCAGGCCATGGAGCAGCACAGCTCTGTAGCAAACAAACCACAAAATGCAGTTGCATAACAAGAAGTAAGAGAGATGCAGGAGGGAATAATCTTGCCCATAAAATGATGAAGGCAACAGCTGCAGAGCTCACTGGCTGACAATGTGCCTGCGGGGAGAGCAGGGCAGCTCTATCGACCTTGAGGATTTGGGCTAAGTGGAGAGGGATAGGCAGAGGGAGGAGGAGCAATGTGTGGGAGAGGATTCGACAGCAGAATAAAAGGAAAACATGCCTTTTGACTTTGATTTGCACCTAGACATCTCCAGGTTCATCATGGATCTCCCAGGGCCAGCTGGGGAAAGTTGGTACAGGCAGGTGAAAGCAATCCAAGGCTGACAGGGAATGAAGCAGGGAGAGAAGCCAAAGGGGACCACAGGAAGAGCTACTAGACTGAGTAGTTTTGACCTACATAGCTGTTAGACCAGGCCTGGCACTTACAGATGCTCACAGACTGTACCTCAGTGGTTATTCACCTTCTGCTCTCTGGCACAGTGATAATCCACCAGTTGCTGCCACCACCAGGCTATGAACTCCCAAGAAGCATCCTCTGCCTTAAGTCACTCCACCAAAGTGAGTTCACAAAGCCTGTCTACCATGTCCATCTTGCCATACAAACTGAATGTGAGCACAAGACACAACTACAGAGATGTACACCTACCAAGCTGTCAGGATGCAAGCAGACACGGTCCCAAAGCTCTTCAGCACCATCAGCTCAACGTGGTAGTCTAGCTAATACACCTGGGAACTTGGCAAGCACTGTGTCAGCAGTTACCTGGCTTCCATCCTACCTAGGGATGGGGCATGCAGGCTTGGATCTTCCTCTAACCATCCTTATGCTTCTGGATCATCCTTCAGCTGCTGAAACGCCATGGCAAAGCCCTGGTGAAAGGATGCTTTACTCACTGGGGAGCTGCCTCTGTATTTTCCCCACTGGATGGGCCTTGTTTCATCAGCACTGCTGGTGCTGATCTCTGAAGTCATCATTGATTGTCTTGTCTCTGATCTCAGATCCACGTGCCCTTTCCCACCTTGCACTTTGAATTGATTCTATTGACCAGGACATCTCCTACAGTCATTTTACCTACAACAGTTGTCTCTGAGAACAGTGTCTTTGCTCTTATTTATTAAAGCAAAGATTGTGCACTTAACTCCTGCCCCCCTCCTCAATGGCAAGGCTGTGCCAGCATCACAGCTCTGCACACAGCCACCCCCTCCCAAAGCAAAGCCCATTGCTGCCATGTGAGGTTCCTTTTCTGCATGAGGTCCTCTCCTCCTTCTCTAAGTCATCCCAGATTTGGGGCTCTGTCAAAAACATTTCTGAGTTCAGTGAGAAGTTTTTACACCTGCAAAGTCTGGAATTAAAAATGCCTAAAGCTTTTGTCATGGTTTAGCCCCAGCCAGGGGCTAGGTACCACACTGCTCCTCCCTGGGGGGGTGGGGAGGAGAATAAAGGTACAATGCATAAGGACAGTTGACTGGGACAGCCAAGGAAGAGGAAAACAACAGCAGCTATACATACAAAGCAATATAGAAAGCAGATGATCAGAACCCATCAGAACCATCCAGAACCCAGCTGGCCCCAGAACAGCAGCTCCTCCTCCCCAGCCAGCTCCTTCCTTTGGCTAGCTTTCATCAGCCCTCCTGGTGGTGTCCCCTGCCTGCTTCTTGGGAAAATTAACTCTATCCCAGCTGAAAAGGAGGACAGACTTAAATAAATATTGTAGCTCTGTCTTGAGAATGATGCACTTACTTTGTGATGTAGTGTATTTTCCAATCCCTAAGCAACCAGAAGGATGTTAAACAGCAACTAATACCAATAAAGAAAATCAGCAGGCACAGATAACTTGCACCCATGAGTGCTACATGAGCTGCCTGAGGGGATCTATCTCCAACCCATCTATTTTATTTTGTTTAATAATGCTTAAAACAAAGAAATTACAGCAGACAGAGAGAGTGGCAATATTAAAAAAAGCCCAAACAGGATGATTAAGTAAAGAAGAAACCTGACAAAAAGAAGCCTAATAAAACCCAGCATAATGAAAACCAGGATTAGGGAGCTAATTATAAAAACATCTGAAGATGGGTGTGCAGCTTTTCAGAGTGATCCATCAGCTCACACCTTCCCATCTCTGACAAGTAGTGGTCTAATTCTTGATCCATCTCTTACTGCCTGGGTCCTGACAGTTTTTCATTAGCTTTGATATTCCTCATTGTGTCTACATTTTATGAAGCAGCCTTTTTGCTTTTCCTCCTCCGCTCAACTCTTTCATAGCAGCCCTTAGGAATCTGAGTTCTCACTTTCTGGATACTTCTCTTGCGTTTGAAGTCAATTAAGAATTTGTTATCTTCATCTTCTTTGGCTCTTCCTGGCCTTGCTTTGCACTGGCACAGTTGATGCTTTTGTCTTTCATTTCTGCCCTACAAAGAGAGGCTGAGGGAGCTGGGCTGGTTCAGCCTGGAGAAGAGAAGGCTGCAGGGGGACCTCATTGCAGCCTGCCAGTCCCTGAAGGGAGCAGAGAAACAGGAGGGGATTCAACTTTTTAAAAGGGCAGACAATGGCAGGACAAGGGGGAATGGACTTGTTGGAAAGCAGCATTCAGTTTGGGAAACCATGTGGGTAAACTGAAGAAAATCAGCAAAGAGGCAAGGGAGATTTGAGGGCTAGAGAAAGCACCTCACACTGCAAGCCTGTCTGTGGTTAGCAGCAGCTTGAAGAGACAGCACGAACTCTGCACTAAAAAGTAGGCTATCAAAAAGCCTCATTCTCCTTGAGGACCATGTAACAGGGCCACAGCTGGAATCTGAAGCCTGGCAAGTTCAAAACAAACACAAACAGATGCTAATAGCATCAGTCACCAGTGTTCATCCATGTGAGATCACTTACCTGAAGAAAGAAGCCATTCTTCCCTTGGAGGGCAGTGAGAAGTAGAATTTTACTTCAGATGTTATGAGCATTTTCAAACAATACTTCATGTCTTTTCCTTGCCATCTCCCTACGCTCTAGCACAGCTTCTGTAGCAGCAGTCCTTCTTGCCAGAAGGACAGCCCTGATCAGCCAACATCCAAAGCCCAACCTGCACCTTCTGAAGCAATACAAGATACCAGGCTTCTCAGTAACCACCTATTACTACCCCTATTAAAGGTAGACAACGGCAGGACAAGGGGGAATGGATTAAAGCTAAAGGAGGGAAGGTTTAGATTGGATATTAGGGGGAAGTTTTTTACAGAGAGAGTGGTGAGGGGCTGGAACAGGCTGCCCAGAGAGGGGGTGGGTGCCCCGTCCCTGGCAGTGTTCAAGGCCAGGTTGGATGGGGCCCTGGGCAACCTTGTGTAGCTGCAGGCCTGAGGTTGGTGTCCCTGCCTGTGGCAGGGGGGTTGGAGCTCTCTGATCCTTGGGGTCCCTTCCAACCCTTGCCATTCTGTGATTCTATGATTCTATTACTGTATTGCATCCCTTTGTGCAGAGCACAGTCCAGTTTCTGTCTGTCCTGGCTTTGCTTTAGCAGCCCTTGAAACATACCTAAGCAGACTGGCTGGTCCTCTTCCAGCACAGATCTGGGCATCAAATAAGCAAGCTGTATTTTGTTTTTCCCCATCAAGTTCCACCCCAAAGACAGCAACCCCTTGTTACACCGTACTCACCAGTATACGCTGCCCTGTCACTACAGCCGGGCGTACAGCCAGGTTCTGATT
Organism: Laterallus jamaicensis coturniculus; assembly: GCA_022605575.1. Taxonomy (NCBI): domain Eukaryota; kingdom Metazoa; phylum Chordata; class Aves; order Gruiformes; family Rallidae; genus Laterallus; species Laterallus jamaicensis. The sequence goes on along the minus strand of JAKCOX010000033.1, from coordinate 7,492,883 downwards.
CACAGCATTCCAGTTTTATTACAGACTCCAGCATTTAGTTCACAGCAAGGGCATCCTCTGTCCCCAACTGTGCATCTGCCTGATGTTGCAGACACCACACATCCCACCTAAGAATGACTTCCAGAAAAATGCTGGGGTCCACAACAACGCGCTCGATCTGTCAGGTGGAGTGCTCATAGGCAACCTGTGAGAGGTGAAGGGATGTACTCATTTAACCTGACACATTCCATGTATTTACAGTGTAAAGCATCTTTACCCTGGAGAAATAAACCCACTTCAACAGACAGCACTTCATTCTCCTCCAAATGTTCCTGCTGTGCTTATATCAGCACATTGCTGGGGCTGCAGTAAAACCTAACCTCCTAGAGGCACAGGCCAGTGCCTGTGACCAGTGGTGTTCCCAGGGCTGGTGTTGGGTCCAGTCCTGTTCAATATCTTCATTGACACCTTGATGAGGGAACAGCACCCACCCTCAGCAAGTGCCCATGATCCAAAGCTGGGAGGGGTGGCTGACACGCAGGACACTGCGCTGCCATCCAGAGACCTGGCCAGGCTGGAGAGCTGGGCAGGGAGAGACCAGATGAGGGTCAACAAAAGCAAGTGGAGAGTCTGGCACCTGGGGAGCAACAACCCCATGGATCAGTACAGGCTGGGGGTGACCTGCTGGAGAAGAGCTCTGTGGAGAAGGACCTGGGGGTCCTGGTGGATGACAGGTTGGCCATGAGCCAGCAGTGTGCCCTGGGGCTGAGAGAGACAATGGGATCCTGGGGGGCATCAGGAGTGTGGCCAGCAGGTCACAGGAGGTGATCCTCCCCCTCTACTCTGCCCTGGTCAGGCCCCACCTGGAGTATTGTGTCCAGTGCTGGGCTCCCTGGGGTAAAAAGGACAGGGATCTCCTGGAGAGAGTCCAGAGAAGGGCTACAAAGATGATGGAGGCCCTGGAACATCTCCCCTGTGAGGAAAGGCTGGGTTAGCTGGGGCTGTTCAGCCTGGAGAAAAGAAGACTGAGGGGGGACCTAATCAATGTTTATAAATATCTTGAGCATGGGGTGCAGGGGGAATTGGCCAGCCCCTTTTCAGTGTCTGTGGGGACAGGACAAGGGGCAATGGCTGCAAGTTGGAGCCCAGGAAGTTCCACACCAACATGGGGAAGAACTTTTCCCCAGTGAGGGTGCCAGAGCCCTGGGACAGGCTGCCCAGGGGGTGTGGAGTCTCCTTCTCTGGAGAGATTCCAGCCCCGTCTGGACGCCGACCTGTGCAGTATGAGCTGGGGAGCTGCTTTGGCAGGGGGGTTGGACCCCAGGAGCTCTCCAGGGCCCTTCCAACCCCTACAACTCTGTGATTCTGTGATTTGCATGCTAAAAGGTGATGTAGGTCACTGCTGTCAGAGGTCACACTCTCCCACTGGTCTCTTTACAGTTCATGTTACTACTTTAAGCAGGTATGTGAGGGAGAGAGGAAAGAGGGGAAAAAAAAAATCCCCCAACCCATCCCAAGATCTAGACACAAAGAAAATGCTTCAAAGTAGATGTTATTTATTAGAAAATTAAATTCCAAGTTCTACTTCATTTTCCATGATGTCCTGTACAAAACACATGTATAGCTCAAGAGAACATTCTCCCACCCACACTGATCGGTGCAGAAGTTACACCTTGGAAGGATTAGAAGACATTCAGTTCATGGATACACACACACACACACACAGTGTATTAGTAAGAAAGGTTCAGGATATTGGGCAGAATTACAAAAGATCCCCTCTCACTACTGCTCCAAACTCTTGCTCAGTCAGGGGTGAGTTCTTCAAGGATGGCTCTAAAACAGGGCCTCTTGTACAACACAATGCAAGTGTTGTACAAGACTTGTTGGCAAACTCTGAGGACCAATTACAAATTCAGGAGTGGTTTCTGTGCTGGTACATCCCCTATCTCAGCTATTATTTGTGGCAATCATAGCCCTTGACATTCAAGTAAAGAGCATAAGGGAGTTCAAGAAGTAAAACAACTCAGAACCAAGGTCTCAGTACATTACAGATGACAATTTTCAGTCCTGCCTGCCTGCAGCCCCCCAAAGAGAGCGAGCGTGCTATGGGGGTGGTGTTCTTATCTTCAGCCATCCTTTCCCAGCAGGAAAGAGCCACACAATGTTCTAACAGTCCACAGATTCTTGCTTTCATGACACACACTTGTCAATGCATGGGGACCCCAGCTGGCCCCAGGAGTGGTCTGTAAAGTGGGGGGGGGGGGGGGGAGGGGAAAGAAAATCTTACCAATATTCCCCAGCTGGTGGAAGCACAGGGCACCACTGAGGGGATTTTCACATTGCCAGCAGGATCCTGAGAGAAGGAAATGATGTTATAAAAGAGCTCATGGCCAGAGCACTGACCCAGAGGGCAACTAAAGCAGGCACAGCCTCTGGAGTCACTAGGCATGGCAAGGGAGAATTTCCAGTGAACGCCTGTGTTTCCATGTCGACAGCTGGTTCACTCTCAAGCCTTTAGAGAAAGATTCTCAGAGGGATACAGGAGGGACCTGTCAAATTGCACATTTCTCTACCTTTTCCTAACAAGGTTCTGGTTGTGCTCTCAATGCATGTGACAGATATTCAGCCACTTGGGAAACTATGAGGTTATCTTGTCCTACCTCTTGTTCAGGCACCCATGCAAAATGGATGTACAGCCTAAAAAACTGGAGGAGAAGCAAGGATATGTCCTGTACTTTGGGCATGCTTGAAGCAGCAGGGGGGAGATATAAAAAAAGGGAGATCTTATTCAAGATGTAAGAAAGAAAACTCTCTGCAGAAAGCAGCAGAGGCTCTCCCACCTACAGAGCTGCAAATAATGCTGGTAACCAGTCCATGACATGAAGTCCTCCACCTGTACCAAAGGAAACCTTAGCACAGGAATCCCCATCCAAATCCTCCTCCAAATCATCTCTGTGCCTCATGAGTAGTCCAGTTTGTGGAAACAGGCTGGTCCCTGCTGCTGGAATAGGTTGGGTACGCATACATCTCCTGAAGTGACTGTTAACAGTAACCTTTTAAGATGGATGGATTGTCTAGGATGAAGCTAGATGAGCCAGAGGCCTTCTACCTACCCATCCCTCAAAAGACTGAAGAGGTGAAAATAGAGTTTACACACAAAAAAGAGAATTTGAAGCAGGGAACCTGGCAGCCTGCAGCTTTTTGTGATTTGAATCCACAGATGAAATACTCTGCCAGTGATAAAAGGAGCCCTGTCAAGCCAAGTTCAAAGAGAGCAGCTGCTCCAGAGAATGGCATCTTCTGGCCTCAGAAAGCATCATTAGCTATTTTCCACATGACTGCAGAAGACGACTAATCAACAGCCCTCAAAATGAACCTGAACTCATTCCACAAGCACGAATGGGAGAACTGAACTGAAGCAGCCCTAATTCCATTCAGAAAGCAAAGAGCACCCTGCACCCACTGCCTCACATCTGCACCACTCTGAGACATTTTCAATTAGAGTCAGCAAAGGAATCCTAATTATTGTATTTTATTGACCTCAGGGAATACTGGCTACTGTTATCTTCCAGCTATGGCCTGGTAGGTTTTGTTTTGAGAACCAAATATTGAAGGTATTGAACCAAATATATATATTCTAACTATAACATTTTTTTCAGTATTTTTCTACTGAAAGAAGACAGTGGAACATCACTTTACACTTCCTTGAGAACCCAATCCTTGAAGTCCAGAGGTTACAGATGAAATGTCTGCCCTCTTGTCTTCAAAGGCAGACCTTTGGAGGCTTTTAACTCCAGAAGAAAGTAAAAGAAAATATTCTGATGGAGGTTGCTCCCTCTTGTGGAATAGCTAGATTTTCCCACACACACACTATATGCCTCCATCCCCTTATCAGCACCCAAGGCCTAAGAAATTAGTCCCAATGCTGTTCAAGTGCTCTCAGAGGGTCTCTGAAATGGCAGTCCTAAAGAAAAATAAGCCTCTGGCTGTACTGAAACAGAAGCTGGGCTTGTGGGCAGGAAGGTGGGATGAGAGCATGACATTTGCCACCTTCAGTTAACCAAGCCCTACTGTGATTATTACCAACAAAGGACAGACAGAAGGTCCCTGGCCAAGGACCACACTGGCTTATTTTCCTCAGGCAGCTCCTACCAAGCTGAGCCCTTCATATTAACTGAAGAATCTGAGGTAACTGAGTTGATTTTTGCTGTTCCACAGATTTAAGTTGGTGCATAAAGACAGTTAGAAACTGCCACTCCAAAACACAAGTTTCTTAGGTCTTTTTGTTGTTAGTGTTAAGGGCAAGTGAGTGATTGTTCAGGCTGGAAAAACCCCTGCACTTTAAATCATGACTTTCATCCTTTTTCCTAGTAATTCCTCCACTGGCAACATGACTACCTTAGGGAAAGCTCATATTCAGGACAGCAGGGCTTTAAGCAGGTAATCTCACCAAGAGAAGATGCTGAATCCCATTGCTACAAAGGCAGAGCTGTACTGTCTGCCTGCCACGTTGCCAGCAGCCAGCAATTCACAGCTGCTGTCAGATCAGGCAGGACCTGAAGAAGTTTGGAGCCTTCTCCCTCATTCTTCTTACCTATACATCACTTCTTCAAACCCCTGGCTCTTGCAAGGTGGGGAGCACTTCCTGCAATAGCAAGGGGGGAAAAAAAATCATCAAACCCAGTAGCTAATTAGTGCAGTGACTTCCCACCATGTATTACCAGCAGGTGACTAACTCCAAACCTTTAGAATCAAAAGCATAGGTCCATACCATCTGAGTTCTGGAGGGAGAAGTAACAGACCAAGCCAGACCCCTACAATGGCCAGCAGCTGCTTTGCTCAACAAAATGCCAGGGATCCCTACCAGAGGAATGAAGACAAGTCTGACTGGAGTCTCAGTCCTCCCCACAGAACAACTGTGCTAATGCAGCCCATCTGTGGGGTAGGAAATGTGTTAGAATTCAAGGTTTGGAGAGAGAAATGAATGCACAATTTGTGATTACAGACAGACACGCTCACCTGCTGCTCTCCCTGGACCTGTAATTTTGATGTAAGGCTGAGAAGCAGAGAAAGAACTTTGAAATGAAAAGGCTGGAGTCCCTTGAAACATACACAAAGGAGTTCTGCAAATATTACTTCTTGAGACAGGAACACAGCTGGGGTCTAAGTGTTCATCTTGGATGCTACACAGTAGAAACCTTGAATTGTTGCAAGAAATTGAAATTGGGTGAAGAGTAGGAGATGGAATAAAAGGAACATTTACAAAAACAGACCTAACACTGAAGAAAGGCACCTGATAATGAGAATTCCACTTCCTTGGAAGAGGTGGATTCAACTTCCAAGGGCTCCTGACACTTGACAGACAACAAATTTTTGCCTGGCCTCGTATTTCCTTCAATACAGTAATTTGATGTTCAGCCATCTATGAGAGGGAACTTGGTCAATACTGGAATAGAGTGAGTAGACATAGTGACACTGACAGCCACTTTTGAGGATGCCACATTCATTATGATGAAGCCTTCCTCCCCCCTGCACAGGTACTGGCACTTGAAATAGCTGGGATCAAAAGATGAATGACAGCTGTTTGTAAAATTCCCAAGCTATCATTTCAGTCCCTAGCACACTCCCAAAAATATGGTCTTCACAGCATACTGGGGCAGAAAATAAATCACCTATTGCCACTGTATTTTCCTTAGCAGTCTCAGCCAGAACTGCAAAGAAGCTACAAAGCATTGAGCTGGAACAGTCTGGCTCTGAGTGCAGGCCTGCTAGGTGATAGTTATGATTAAAGGTGACCAGAAAGGAAGGCAGTATACAGGAATAAACAATCTCTGCCTCCTCTGTCTGCAGAGAGCCTGGGAGACAGGCAAGGCACAGTGGCTTGGGAGATTTCAAGCAGACCCCTTTCAATCAAATTCTAAAAATTCAGGGTCAGAACAAAAAGATGCAAGACAGCCAGGGCAGGGTAAAATGGAGGTCCCCAGCTTCTGAAGCTTTCAGAAACCCTGCCATAAGAAAGGTTGTTCATCATTATAAAAGTCCTAAAGTCTCAGATACTGTCTGGATCTCACACTGTAATGGTGCTTAGATTCCAAGAAAACACACACACATGAACATGCAGCTACACACAGCCTCCAATTTGTACTGGTCTGACTGCTGGAATGCCACTGCTGCTGCACTGATAAATATTGCTCAAAAGAATTGAGATTTAAGCAGCCAGTTTTCCAGACTATAATTTAAAGATTCAGGACATGAGTCTTTTTAATAGGACCTTCTTGTGGTTATCCTCTGCATCTTCCAATGCAGGCAGTGCAAACAAACGCCAAAGTAACAGGACTACTGTACCCAGAGTTCTCTGGAGAGGGCATTTAGCAGTCACGTGTCTCCAAAGCACTAGAATCAGCCCAACAAGCAGCAGATCTCATGCTGCTCATCTGCTGTTCCCAGGCTGCCTTTGCTGGCTCTAGAACTCCCAGGAGTCCATCCACCGGAGCCCTGCCATGGGGCTGCTAGGGTCAGAGGCCATGGGTCCTATCATCCCGTAGGACAGTGGATGGAAGAGGTAGAAGCTGTGGAAAGAAACCAAGAGTCCATCAGGGACTGCACAGTTTTCTGTCTTGAGAACTTTGCAACAGATCAGTCCATACAGATGGCCCAATGGGACATGTTCAATGCTGCTCTCAGCTCCACTGGAGACCACCCAATCTCTGCCAAACACAATATATACATAGGACACAGCGTTGTCACAGGTGGTATTTTCTCTTAGAAAGCAACAGCATTGGAGAAAACCCAGCTGAGAAAACCAGCAACCATGAAGAATTTGCCTGTATCTGAGGGATCTGGCACCATCTAGCACAGAAAATCAGAATCACAGAATCATAGGGGTTGGAAGGGCCCTGGAGAGCTCCTGGGGTCCAACCCCCCTGCCAAAGCAGCTCCCCAGCTCATACTGCACAGGTCGGCGTCCAGACGGGGCTGGAATCTCTCCAGAGAAGGAGACTCCACACCCCCTGGGCAGCCTGTCCCAGGGCTCTGGCACCCTCACTGGGGAAAAGTTCTTCCCCATGTTGGTGTGGAACTTCCTGGGCTCCAACTTGCAGCCATTGCCCCTTGTCATGTCCCCACAGACCTCTAAAAAGGGACTGGCTAATTCCCCCTACAAACCACTGGTTTGGAGGAGAGCAGAGCATTCCCACTGAGTGCTGAGATAAAAGAAAGATTCCCTGCAATGAAAAGATAATTTATAACACATTACTGAGACACATACACATACAGAGCCTGGAGAAGAGAAGGCTGCAGGGGGACCTCATTGCAGCCTGCCAGTCCCTGAAGGGAGCAGAGAAACAGGAGGGGATTCAACTTTTTAAAAGGACAGATAATGGCAGGACAAGGGGGATGGATTAAAGCTAAAGGAGGGAAGGTTTAGATTGGATATTAGGGGGAAGTTTTTTACAGAGAGAGTGGTGAGGGGCTGGAACAGGCTGCCCAGAGAGGGGGTGGATGCCCCGTCCCTGGCAGTGTTCAAGGCCAGGTTGGATGGGGCCCTGGGCAACCTTGTGTAGCTCCAGGCCTGAGGTTGGTGTCCCTGCCTGTGGCAGGGGGGTTGGAGCTCTCTGATCCTTGGGGTCCCTTCCAACCCTTGCCATTCTATGATTCTATGATACACTGAATCTAATCAAATTTGAAGGTTTAAGATTAGGCTTGATGATCTCTGACAAGAGAGGCAGAGACAAAGGCCAAGGACAATTAAGGTTTCCACTGAGACAGTGTGACTGTCACCCGTTCAGGCAAAGTTCAGCTTCCAGCACTCACCTGTACAGGATGAGCAGGACCAGTGTCAGGACCCCTCCTCCATATACTTTTCTAGCTGTAGTGCTGGGTGACAAGAACCCAGCACAGAACTTCAGTAGTGTGTCCCAGGTGATTCCTAGGGGAAGGAAGAGGTAGAAGTCAGGAGCAATGCAGAGTCCAAAGAACAGCCATAGGCTGGGCTGACAGAGCTATGTTAACACCAGAAGACATCATCAATCTTTAAGTTAATTTACCTTGGTAGCTTCAGAACTATAGGGACTGCTTTGTATCAGCAGAAGGTTCTTCCTTCCTACCTTTCCACCTGAATAAATGCAAAAAAGATCTGGGCCCCAGCATGCTAACTAAGCTGGTACAGGAAAAAATACCAAAACTGAATTCTAAACAGACATGACAGAAAAGTGGGGCAGAAACCAAAGGGAAGTAACTTGTATAACAGTATGTATAAGAACAGTGACAGAGCAGAGAATAGGAACCACATACTTAAATGCTCTGAGGGCTAGACATGTCTGAGTCTTCCCAGTGCTAACATCACCTCACCCCCACCTCAAAAGGCAACTTAGCACTGCAAGTTGCTTTGTGAAACACTTTCTGAATTAGTCAATGTTTTCAAGCACTCTGAACAAGCAAGCAGAACACCTATAAATAAATAAATATATATATATTATTTTTTTAGTCTGAAAACATTCTATTTAACAGGATGTCCCCCCATTTCCCTGCCTTGTCTTCTCCCAGGCTCCTGTATTTACCTGTCAACATGCTGGAAAAAAGCATGGCAGGAAAGTAGTGGTGAAAGTAGAGAACTCGTCCCATCATAAAAAAAGGGAGGTAGTGAAGGAGCCAGCCCAGCATGATCTGCCCTCCACCATGTAGCATGACTCTGGAAAGTTCTGGAACACAAACAGAGAGAATTCAGCACAGAAAAAAACCTCAAGTACAGTTCCTATTTGCAACCTTTATCACAGCAAGTAAACTCAACAGGAATAATCTTTGCAGAAATCATGTGCTGGTCTGAAATTGCTCCAAGCCTCTGCAATATCCTAGCTGCATTCTTTACAGACATACAAACATTCTTCAGGCAAACTGTTGTCAGAGAAAAATATACAAAGACATAAATCTCAAGGGACTGGCAGAAGGTTGACCATGCTCTATACTAAGACTAAAAGATGTAGTTTCTCAGGATGTACATCAGACAATTAGGTTATTCCAGTTTCTGATGCTTTTTATTCTCTCTGCAATGAGACTACAACCGACCCAGATGATGACTCCTAGCTTCAAACGACCTTAACATGCCAGCCTATACCCAGACCAGCTCTGTAATCTCCAGCAAAGGGACAGTAAGAGTTTTGAGGAATCACTGCTTACACTTCCAGCCTGTGAGTCACTTCCAGAACTCTTCTCTTTGGGCCCCTCTGACCTGAGTATTTCTGATCAAGTCTTACAGACTTAAGAAATTTGGCAAATCATCAGGAATGGTAGGCTATGCTATGCAAAAAGTGAGATTTGTTCACCAGAATGATTGAGTATGGAACCCTTTGTTAACTGTCACATGCTTTGCTATGCTTCCAAAGCACTATATAGCTCAGTGGTTTGTATGTCACAGAATCACAGAATTGTAGGGGTTGGAAGGGACCTCGAGAGATCATCAGGTCCAACCCCCCAGCCAAAGCAGGCTCATGTGTATATATGAATGTGTATATATATGTATATATATGAAATGCAACAAAAGCAAGTGGAGAGTCTGGCACCTGGGGAGGAACAACCCCATGGATCAGTACAGGCTGGGGGTGACCTGCTGGAGAAGAGCTCTGCGGAGAAGGACCTGGGGGTCCTGGTGGATGACAGGTTGGCCATGAGCCAGCAGTGTGCCCTGGGGGCTGAGAGAGACAATGGGATCCTGGGGGGCATCAGGAGGAGTGTGGCCAGCAGGTCACAGGAGGTGATCCTCCCCCTCTACTCTGCCCTGGTCAGGCCCCACCTGGAGTGTTGTGTCCAGTGCTGGGCTCCCTGGGATAAAAAAGACAGGGATCTCCTGGAGAGAGTCCAGAGAAGGGCTACAGAGATGATGAAGGGCCTGGAGCATCTCCCCTATGAGGAAAGGCTGAGAGAGCTGGGACTGTTCAGCCTGGAGAAAAGAAGACTGAGGGGGGCACCTAATCAATGTCTATAAATATCTGAAGTATGGGGTGCAGGGGAAATTGGCCAGCCCCTTTTCAGTGTCTGTGGGGACAGGACAAGGGGCAATGGCTGCAAGTTGGAGCCCAGGAAGTTCCACACCAACATGGGGAAGAACTTTTCCCCAGTGAGGGTGCCAGAGCCCTGGGACAGGCTGCCCAGGGGGTGTGGAGTCTCCTTCTCTGGAGAGATTCCAGCCCCGTCTGGATGCCTATCTGACACGTATATATATACACATTCATATATACACATATATATACAGCTGCCTTGAGTGTATGTTGTTCAAGCCCCAAGGTTTCAATACAATAAAGGGTTTTTTTTTTAATATAGGAGTTCCAAGCTGAGCTTTCCTGTATTGGGAAACAAGGATGTTATAACAGGGATTCTAGAGTGCAGGCTAGAAAGACTGACCTCACCTTTGAGTTCAGCTGACAGGTAGACACCTCTCTTCATGGCCACTGCAGTGGAAACTGCTATCAGAAGGTACAACCCAAGAGTGACCAGATTTAGCCACCAAATCACCTACATAAGGGAAAAAAGAGAGAAAGATTTGGGACACTGAGGTGGACATATGTGTGTGAGAAGAAATGAAGAGTTGCAGGTACACACACACACATATATATACACACACATCCATACACGTCTGCAGATCTGCAGGTCCATATATATACACACACGTCTGCAGGTCCATATATATATGTATACACACACATACACCTGCAGATCTGCAGGTCCATATATATATATATATACACACACACACCTGCAGATCTGCAGGTCCATATATATATATACACACGCCTGCAGGTGTATATATATATATATATACACATATATATAAACACACACACATATATATATACACACGCCTGCAGGTACACACACACACACACATATATATATATACACACACACACATGCCTGCAGGTCTGCAGGTACATATATATATACATATATACACACCCCTTCAGGTCTGCAGGTACATATGTATTTACACACACACACCTGCAGGTCCGCAGGTACACACACACATATATATATACACACACCCCTGCAGGTACATATATATACACCCACACCCCTGCAGATCTGCAGGTACATATATATACACACACCCCCCTGCAGGTCTGCAGGTACACATATATATCTATATATACACACACACACCCCTGCAGGTCTGCAGGTATATATATATACACATATACACACCCCTGCAGGTCTGCAGGTCCATATATATATACATATACACACCCCTGCAGATCTGCAGGTCCATATATATATACATATACACACCCCTGCAGATCTGCAGGTCCATATATGTATCTACACACGTCTGCAGGTCCATATATATATACACACACACACACACCTGCAGGTATAAGAGTACAACGAGAGAGACAGTCCAAAAGAAGGAGGAGGAAGAGAATCATTGTCACTAGTAGAAGCAAGAGTCTGCAGAAGTTTGCTGGGGACTGGCTTGGCACCTCCCACTCCAACTTACCGGGTTCCCCAGCAAATAAACCCGGTAATCGGTCTCATTCACACCAGAGAAACGCAGGCCCTGGGGAGACAGAGCAGAAGGGAGTTTACATCAACCCAGTTTGTATTTGGTACAGCATCAAAGGTGAGGCAAATTCCCACCTGTCAGTTCAGGTGCCTCAAAGTTCATGTATCTTCAAGGCAATGAAGAGATGTTACGCTTCAAGAAGCACTTGAAAACAGAAAGGCAGGTGGATTGATCAATGTACCTGGTAGTTGATGGGCCAGTGCCAAGGTTTGGATGTAACTTCATTGTCCTTTGGTTTGAGGCCACTGTTTCCCTACAGAGAAGTAAAGATAAAATTTCAAGGAGGAAGCAATTACGCTGCAAAACCTGCCCAGAAATACCTGGGTACACAAACATACATGAATACTCTTCCTGAGTAAAGGCTGCTTTCTGACTACATAAACATATCAGCTTCCAGAGATGGCCACAGTGAAGACAATGAATGTTTTCATATTCTTGTGCAAATGAAAATGTTCTTTGGGCACCATTAGAGGAGGATTCTCTCACCACTCTTCTGCAGCTTTCCTGTCACTGAGGACACAAGTTGCATAAGCAAGACCTTTGTTCATTACGAGACTGCTTCAACAGGTTTCCCTCCACTCTGAAATAAAAGCCTCAGACAGATTATTTCCATGGAAACTCATGCAGGTGCTTCCTTACCTGAGACAGCATTATCGCTGGTTGCCATGGAAATGCTTAGCATTAATAATCATTTGCTTGACTACCTTCTTTCTCTTAAGAATCTGAGAAGAGCTTAACAAACAGTAGCAAATAAAACCTCAGACTTCTTTCTCAAAATAGTAACTTCTCATTCTTCAGATGAAGGGTTGAGGGGCTGGAAGCAGAAGGGCTGTGGCCAGGAGCACAGAGAGCAATCATGGGGAAAAACAACCAGAGCAGTCACCTTGAAAATATTAAATCTGGCTCTTTCCTCCTGTCTGTCTGTCCTCTCCCATATTAAGGGATAATCAGGGAAGAGGAAAGCAGAAAACAGGGCACACCTTGATGATTTTTTAAAAAATCAGTAGATTTCCATTTCAGTTTAAACATTTATTGTTCTGCTAAGTGTCTGATTAACTAATTTTCCTGACTCTGACCACATAATACCTGCCTGCCTTAGAAATGTTCATTTAACTTTAAACCTTTCAGTAGGGTAGGGAAAATTCTTCACCTCTCTTTTACAAAACTGAATTTCAGCAGTGGAGGGATTACATAACTAGGCTGTTGCCACATCACACTAACAGCAGAGTCAGGCATCAAGCCCAAGGCTTCCAAACTTTTGGAAGATTTATGTGCAAGCACACCCCCTTTTCTCAGTATAAATTGAAGTAGGTTGCTGGAGTATGTAAATTCTGGCCTAGCTTGCATCCATCACCTAGATATCTCAAAAAAAAAAAAAAAGAGAAAAAGAAAGAAGGTATTTCTTTTTGATCTAAGAGAGAAGAGGAAGAAAATGATAATCCAGAATTAATAATATCCTACCCGGATCATAACCATGTGGGATTCTAGCAGAATTTCTGCAAAAGAGGGCTTCAAAACATCCAGGCTGATATTGGGCACTTGAGAAAAAGAGAGAATAGAGAAAAATAGATTAGAAGTTAGTACAGTTTACTTTTATTTGCCTCTTCCATAATAAACTAAACTCTCTCCTCCTGTGCCCAACCTGCTTCTAGCACCTTTTTCAGTTCCTGCCACGATTCATTCATATTCTAAACACAGAGTCTTGCAGTCAAAAGCATTCCCCAGTGAATTCCACAATGGCTGCACTTCTAGATTTCCTCCTTTACTTCCAGGAGGAAGAAGAATAGATAAAATTCCATGAAATAAAAAGATTTGTGTTTCTTGCTGAAACTACAGACATGTTATTCATAGGCTGCTGTTTATCTATAAGTGAGCCATGAGTGTGAGAATCTCAAATGCATTACAACAGACAAGGAAATTCTACCAAGTCAACAGCTCAGGATTCTTTTCCTTTGGTTTGCATACAGTCACTCTGAAAGGATGAAGAACACTAGTTTGTTTTTTTAATAACTCAGAACTCAACCAAGTCATCTGCAATTCATGCGATGAAAATCATATCAAATCATATCAAATAATTCAGGCCAAATGAGGCTGTGACACATATCTAACTCCTGGAGGAGGCTGCAAGGCCCATCTGTCATTATTGGCAAACTTAGCTCTCTTACCAGCCTCTGTCACACTTCTTCTACCCATTACTTAATGGTACTTAATGACTGCAGAGTCATTATTTAGCATGCCCTTCTGTCAGTAAAGGAAGAAAATATGCCAGAACAGGGTGGATCCTACCATTTGTTAAAGTCATTACAATATATATGATCTTCTCTCAGACTGTACTGCAGTGCCTATAAAACTGCTCACTTTTGTTATCCACAAAGATCTCAAAATCCTTACAAAGGTCTTTTTACTTCCACTACACGTGAAGTAGAAAAAGGCTTAGCATCTCTGAATGACTTGCCCAAGTTCAGCCAGTTTGTGTCTGAGCTGGGAAAGAACACACAACTTCCAAACCCTGGGCTGGTTCTTGCCATCTGATTGCTCATCCCATCCTTTAACAACAAGACAAGATGCATCCCCCAAAGGAAAGGGAAATAAATGACTTACACTTAGGGTTGATATGATCTTCAAAGTTCCAGAGAGAATTGGGACTCTCCTTCAGGTACGGTGTGCAGGTGACTTCCACTTGTTCCCAACCCCTGAGGAACAGCAGAATAGTCAGTCACCATCCCACAAATGATCACTCACTATTTCCAGTTCACACCTAATTTTGTCCTCATTTAGCTTTGTATTTTCCTACAGTATATACTATACCCCTCAACCCCAGCAGCCGCATTCTTACATGCTCTAAGCACCACATAGAAACCAAACCAGATCAAGGCAGCCAACATTAAAATTCTATCAAATATTTAAACCACACTTCTAATTTGGGGTATCTAGAATAAAATTTGAAATAAATAGCTCCACTCATATAAACAGTATCATTTTTGAAGATGATGCACATAAACAGCTAGAAACTATTTCAAGTCAACCCCTTGCAGTCTCTCCAGAGGAAAGTCACCATCGTTAATTTAAGTCAGTCCATGCCTACAGCAACTGTATTATAGAAAGAAAAGAATGACTCTAGAGGATCCCACCAAGTATTTTTTAACAGGTCACATCATCATCCCACCCTATTTCTAGCAGGTCACATCAAACACTTTGGAAGAAAGTATACCAGACCCTGCAGTAATGTGACAGATTAATAAGGAAATCTCTACCAATCACCACTTAGCAGGCTTAGCTCCACTAATTAATTAATTCCATTAATTAATCACCACTTAATTCTCTGAAGGACAGTGATTACTCCCCTTTAAATTCCTCTTTAAAAAATCCAATACACTTTTAATCACCCGTATTTGCAGTTAACAAGTATTATTTCCTCTCAGCTCTTAATATCATCGGTATTCTGTGGCAATGACTTCCATTCACACAGTAAGTTTGCCTTGGTGGGGGGAGAAATACCCCCCTTTCTTGAATGCTGCTGACAGAGGCAGCGCTTTGGGGCTTTTTTGGTTTAAAACCAATCACATTTTTTACCCACAAGCCCAGTTTTACTGGTAAAAGCCTGAATGTCACTTGCATTCCTGACCAGGACAGTCACCACAGGTATCCGCCTGCACTCACCAGGATTCTGCACCCACAGGATTCCTTAGAAACCCTTTTTACCATAACAAAGGGAAGGGAAACTGAAGCTACCCCTAACAGAGGCTGCTCTGGAAACAGAAGCAACATGACCACACAGCCTGCTGCTTCAGGATCCACGTTAGCATCCCACACAGTACAGCTCTGCAGATACAGCAGCTTGCTTGGCACTAGTCTGAATGTCTCTGCATATATCTCATTTTAATGATGAAGATATATAATCCAAGGACATATTAAATCACAACCCCTGCTAATAGCAGCTTGTTATAGTTGTCCTCACCTCAGATGCTACATGAAGATATTGCAGAAGGCCTTCCAACCACGAAAGAAATAGCAATGAAAAGAAGTTTTGAGGATTATGGTATGGAACAGCATGAACTGCTCCACTTTCTAGCAATTTTTGTGAACCCTGAGGATAAAACGGGTTTTGAAGACTATGTTTGTCATCTTCTCCTGGACTTACCAGATGGTAAGATCTATGTCCATGCCAATCTTGGATCAATTCATAAGTGATATTATTTTTCAGAGTGTATACCTTCCCTGTAACAGACTGCATAATCTTTACACTGATCTTCTCCCCAGGTATATTTTTAGTACATGCTAATTATGTTTTTATTCTTCCAAAACTAAAGAAATGGAGGGAGTGTGGTTATTGCTTGGTTTAAAATGATCATTGAGCAAAGGAAGACATCAGCTGTTGCAGTTGTGTGTAGCTGTGCTGCTTCGGAGGCTTTTGTAAGCCCCAGTTACAGCTTTCTGCAAGCCTCATATTTTGAAAACATGGTCAATTCAAGGCCAAATTTGAGACTGGGCCTATCAGAGCTGGTCACAGCACCTCTGGGAATCACATAGAGGAGAAAAAACTGCTGGCACCTCTGCCCTGTGAAGATTGATCCACGCCTCAGCAGGTTTGCAGGGGTCCTTGTGACTTTGCGGGGGACCAGGCCGGGGGGGTCTGGACCCGATGTCAGCACCCTATGGAGGGCAGTCCTGCTGAGAGGCCTGTGGTGAGGAGATGGCTCCCCAATGGAGGGGAGTCCTGCTGAGAGGTCTGTGGTGAGGAGATGGCTCCCTAATGGAGGGGAGCCCTGCTGCGAGGTCTGTGGTGAGGAGATGGCTCCCTAATGGAGGGGAGCCCTGCTGAGAGGCCTGTGGTGAGGAGATGGCTCCCCAATGGAGGGGAGTCCTGCTGAGAGACCTGTGGTGAGGAGATGGCTCCCCAATGGAGGGGAGCCCTGCTGAGGGGCCTGTGGTGAGGAGATGGCTCCCCAATGGAGGGGAGTCCTGCTGAGAGGCCTGTGGTGAGGAGATGGCTCCCCGATAGAGAGGACTCATGCTGCAGAAGTTGTGGACACGACTCTCGCGTGGGTGGGACCCCACGGCGCAGCCAGGGAAGTATGTGTGTGTGTGGAATGCCCCCTGCCCAGCTGAGACGGAAGACAACTCAGGAGGAACAGACTGAACCCCCCCCTCCCCATTCCCTGCCTCTCCCTGTGCTGCGAGGGGAGGGATGAAGGGAGCAGATCTATGATTGAAGTCTGCAAAGAGGCGAGGGGTGGGGGGAAGAAGTGTTGAGATCTGGGGAAGGAAAGCAGCTTGTGAGGAACCACTGGAACCCTGCTGCCCATTCCCTGCCCCTCCCTGTGCCACGTTGGGGGGGGAAGAAGGGAGTAAAATCGTGATGAGGTTTAAGTGTGCTAAGAAGGGAGGGCTGTGGGGAAGGTGCTGTCAGACCTGGCTGCTTCTCATCTCGTTCCGGTTCACCGGGTGTATTAGCTGTAGTAGTAATAAATCACTTTATTCTGTGCTGAGTCTGGTTTGCCCATTGCACTAACTGGAGAGTCATCCCTCTGGCCTTATCTCAGGTCCTAAGCCTCCCAATATCTATTTTCTCCCCTTTTCGGCTGAAGGGGGGAGTGAGCGAGCAGCTTGGTGGGCATTTGGCCTCTGGCTAGGGCCAAAACCACCACATCAGCTCAAGGCCTTGAGGGGGTGGAGGGGGGATTACAAGGCATTTACCATTTTGGCAGAGTCTTTCCAGAAGAGCCCAGTATACACCCTGTGGCCACATGGGTTAGCCGGACCTGACTCCGTAGGACTTTGATGAGCTTCCCAGCCTTTCTGCCCACCACTTCAATCCGCCAGAAATCATTGGAGTCTCCTGTTCCATTCTATCATGCAAGCATACCACAGGCAAAAAAATAACAATAAAATCAAACCCAACACCAAAAAAACATAACAAAAACCCCACCACAAACACAAACAAACCAAAAACAAAAAAAAAAGAAAAAAAAAAAAGAAATCCCACCAACTAGAAGATGTAGAGGATTGAAGAGCTGCAAATAGCAACTTCTGAAACTCTAATGGTGGCAAAGCCAAACAAAGGACCCCAGGCTACCCTCCCTCAGGCTGCACAGAAGAGATTCCCCATCAGGAAGAGATGATTCTAGGCATGAGCAACTGCTGACAAATAAATGTTTATCTTGCCAACCTTAATATTTTTTTTTTTTTGCTTCCAATGCTTGACTACAGCTCAGAGTTACGTTTTAAATGGGGGTAACTTGGCTGCTTCACAGAGGGGGTTTAGGCAACAGCCCCCTGTGTTTGGAAATTCAGCCCTCAAAGCAGATTTCGGTTTTGTGATTCAAAATTCTGTCATCATTCTGTCAAAAAAAAAAAAAAAAGGCACTTGTGTATGTGACAAGGCCAAATACATAAAATAATACTTGTCAGAGCAACTTCAAGGTTGCTCAGATTGGCATTTATGGAGTTGAACACTGCCAAAGCTAGACTGGCAGCAAAGCTCAAGTCATTTTCCTGCCTGCATTCACATTAAATAGACCTTAAATACAAGATAAGCTGTTTCATATTAAATCAGGTTTTCCTCCAATTTGGTAGATGCATATCTATCACCTTGGCTAAGAAACTGAAAAAGCAAGCATAACCCCCATTGGCATGGTATGAACTCTCCCCAAAAGAAGGAGCTCTTGTTTTATCTTGCTGTTCACTTACTATTCCATAGCCGGTGACCTGAAAATGCTTCCTTGTCAGGGGAGCCTCGTGCTGGTGACTGTGAAGATTTCTAGAAGTTCTGAAATGAAATTGAAGGTCAAGCCTTGTGGTTTGTTTGTTGGGGTTTTTTTTAGCACCTCAGTCAATATGTGATAAGAACTTTGGCTTGAGCCACTTAGAGCTGCCAGCGCTTTGACCACTGAATTCCAGGCAAGGGCAGGGGGGATGCAGCCTTAAAGGGGAGGGGGGCCACAAGGTGAAATAGTTGCTCCCCACTGTGAGACTGAGCTTATGCCAGACACCAACAGTGCCAGAAAAGGAGCACAGCATAAATAAATCCAATTCTCAAGCTATATCCACCAAGCTGCAAGTGGAAAAGACTGTTTTGGGAATTTTCTTCTATTTCCTCATCTATCATAGAATCATAGAATGGCAAGGGTTGGAAGGGACCCCAAGGATCATTGAGCTCCAACCCCCCTGCCACAGGCAGGGACACCAACCTCAGGCCTGCAGCTACACAAGGTTGCCCAGGCCCCATCCAATCTGGCCTTGAACACTGCCAGGGATGGGGCATCCACCCCCTCTCTGGGCAGCCTGTTCCAGCACCTCACGGTCCTGGAACATGCATTTTTTTTTGCATGTTAAGAGCAAAGGTGGGAGTAACAGCCCTGCTCTTTCAAGAGGCATAGCAAGATTCTGACCTCTCTTGATTAACAGTTTTGTGTTTGAGTGGAAAGACTGTACCATTTAGTCAGGCACAGATTTACTGCAGGGAGGAGCAGCACAGAAATCAGTGCCCCCTGCCCCCAGCCACACATCGTGCAGACAAACAGCCTCCTGCCTTAGCAAGGGCTGCTGACTGGGGCAACCAGAAAAACCTAGCCAAATCCCCCTCAGTCCTTAGTAAAACCATTCAGACAATGAACCACCAGTGCCAACAATACAGCTGCATCCAGGCTGGCACAGAAACCCTCTGCCCGTGCTGGGCGAGGTTCATACACAAGGAGACAAGAGCCATCTGCTGGATCTCTTCTGCAGCACCACAGTTTCACCTCTCATTACACAGACCTAACCAGCACTGCCTGATCAAAACTTTATCACCTTCATTATAAAATACTTGGGAGCAAGACCCAAAATTTAAGGCTTTTTTTTTTTAAATCTTAAAATGATTTTGGAAAACTAAGCAACGATTTGGTAACAGGCAAGACTGAATGCAGTATGACATGATTTCCAGGCTCACAAATTTAGTGCTTCTATCTGTAGTAACACAGAGCTTTTGTTAAGAAATCAAAGCTGTGACAGCAGGGAGTATTGTGGCACAGTGACATCAGACTAGCTGAAGATTAAATACCAAGTCACGAGAGTTCCCCTGCTTCCCTCCCAAGTATTCCCTACAGAGCAGGAAAGCACCAGCAGGCACTTCCATTAGAAGTGTTTCACTGCTCTCATCTCAGTGCTGTTGTGAGCTTCAGGGGGAGGACACTGCCTGTGCACACAGGAGCAGGACACTTGCAGAACACATTCAACCCCCTACGCTTTGCCTAGAAAGCTCAGAGAGTGAGGACAACCAGCAAAATGAAGGGTTTGAAATTGCTTCTTTGCAGAAGAGTTACCCATAATATTGCACCTCACACAGCCAAGCAAATCGCTCTGCTGCCTAGGGAAGGGTTTCTAATGAAGTTGTGTGGTTCTCTTAAAAGTCTCCTTTTAAAAGACACCCTTCAAAACATAAACCACAAAGAAAAACTTCACAAACTCCACACTGGAGCTGCAGATAGAGAGTCTGCTTGTGCTGCCCTAACCATGTAGTGTCCAGCAGGAAAAATTTCCCAATAATTCTAGTCAATCACACAATCTCTTGGAATGCCAGAAGTCAGCCTTACTCTTTATGTTCCAGGCGAATAATATCTCCATGCCTCACAAACTCCACAGGGCTGGAGGGGTCTGACAGATCTGTTGAAGGAAGACAAACTAATCATATCAGAGCACTGACAAACATACCAAGGACTTAAGAGCTTCTTGGGAATGTTTATGTGTCAAAGCAGACAAGGCAAACTAATTTGTATCAGCTCTAAGCCCAACATAAAACCACTGCTCTAGTTTAAGGATGAGCCCTGAGGGCTACCCCAAAGAACATGGCCCCAGGCAGCACCTACTGCCCCTTAAACAAAGGGGATACCTGGTCAGGTTAACTGAACACTAAAAGAGTCTTTGCTACCCCAAAGAACATGGGCCCAGGCAGCACATACTGCCCTTAAACAAAGAGGATACCTGGCCAGGTTAACTGAACACTGAAAGAGTCTGTGTGTGTATATATATACACACATGCACATATACATACATACACAGACACACATATATTTATTTAATGAACTGCAAAATGGCTCTTGCAAAACTGATAAGAATTTTATCTAGGTTATTTGCATTTTTTGTTGTTTAGACAGTTCTTGTTCATTTTTATATGCATGTGCTGCAGGTGGAGAAAGGAAACCCTGCCAGTCCAAACACACCTCAGATACATCCATTGTTGTAGGATGTCATACAGTGTATGTAGAAACTATAGAGATTTCCACCTATCTTGTCCCAAGCAAACTGCCAAGCAAATCAGTTGCACACAGTGTATCAGAACATATCAGGACCCAACTCCTCCAGGACCTACCACCACACGGATTCCATAATATACTGAGTTCAGATTGATTTCTTCTCTTATTTGCAGCCCTATGTAGCTGAAAAGTTGTCAGTGCAACCCTTCAGCTGAGAAAAATCTTACTTGAACTCTACAATCTGGAGAAAAACCAAAACCACAGCAGGCACAAACAGTGTTAATCAAGAGGGAGCCAGATTCCCCTTGTCCTTCCCTCCTCTGTCCCTCATATCTGTGAAGGAGGGAAGTCTGAATATTGAAGTGAAAAACTGAAGCAGCAACTGTAAAAGGCACTTAGTGGTATTTGTTACCTGTATCTGAATCATGTTTCTTTATAATCCACAGGTTATTCAAATCTTTATGTAAGTAGGCAGTGACCTGAAAGCACAGGATAAATTATGTTACTGAACAAGATAAAAAGCAAAAAAAAAAAGCAGCAGTGACTGCAGACACATTGGCCAGTAAGCTCCAGTGCTAAATGAAAGCACAGAAACCCTGATGACTTTTATGACAGTGCCCCTGGGAAAGTCAGTTCCTGGCCACTCCTTAACCCAGATCACACCTTTTATTCAGTGTTACAGCCTGTACGCTCCAGAGCGCTACACGGAATGGCATTCACAGGCATCATGAGTACAGCCTCCAACCATACAGCCTGACCTCCTTTCACCCTACTTCAGAGGCTCCTTCTCCAACAGCAGGATATCCAAAGCTGAACTTGTGGAATAATCACCAGTGGGAACCAGGAGATGGAAACAGCACTGGCTTCACAGACAGGCATCGCTGGTAGGGATTTAGGACAACACACTGCCTGTGACAACCACAATACTTCTGCCAAAAGATGCAGGCATGGTAAGAAGGGTTCAGCTGTGAAAGCTGCACATGCTACCCAGCTAATCCTTACCTGCCTGCTCAGACTCACACAGAGTAACTTGCTCCTACTAGTACCATGGGCAGGGGAGACGGCCTGGCCCCAGGGTGCTTCTCTGGCAGGCAACCTTCCCTCAGCACAAGGAACTGTGCCCACTGTGATAGCTCTCCTCTTCCAGCAAGCAAGCATTTAATAAAGTAATAAATAAAGAAAACAAGCAAGCAGCAAGCCCTGCTCTGTGGGACCACAGAAGTCACAGACCTCTGCCCACCAACTCAGATGATTGGAGCAGATGGACCAGTGGATGGGTGAGAGGCAGAACCTACAGAGGTGTCTGAAGGTGGGGGAAAAGGGAGAGCTGGCAGTGGAACCTCATACACCTTGAAGTTACATCATGAGGAGAAGAGGAAGCAGAAATCACCTACTCCATCTCTTCCTCCCTCTGTCTCCTCCAAGTCTTAAGGTCCCTTTTCCTTTCCACAGCCCCCAAACTGTCCCAGTCCCCTTTCTTTTTCATACCTCCAGGGCAGGGAGCACCAGGAGCTGGGAGGGGGGCAGAATCTCCACCCTTTCCCACTTACCCTCAAGGAAAATCCCATGAGAATCCTCTCCAAACCCCCTTTCCCTACTTTTAGTGTCATAAAGTATGCTCTGCACTTGAGTTTTGCCTATGCTTGAACCAGTTTCAGTACAACATGTCCATCTACAATAATAAACATCAATCTCACCTGAGAGTATTAGACTCTTTTGTTGGGAAGAACATCAGGAAAAGAAGATTGAGGAAAAGTTTTCATTTCTGAAAACTTCCTCACCAGACTGAAGGGTGTTAAAAAACAAACACTCATCCTTCTCTGGCAACATTCATTCAACAAGCTCAGAACAATTTTTAGAAACAAACATGCAAACTGCAAAATACATCTTGGGAAAGCTGCAAAGATTAATGAATCTTGATGATGATGGGCAAAAATAAGAAATTCACTTTTTTTTTTTGGTACTACTTAATTAGCAATAGTTACATGATTTCTGA
Organism: Laterallus jamaicensis coturniculus; assembly: GCA_022605575.1. NCBI lineage: Eukaryota > Metazoa > Chordata > Aves > Gruiformes > Rallidae > Laterallus > Laterallus jamaicensis. Next base: position 7,470,124 of record JAKCOX010000033.1, on the reverse strand, counting down.
TTTTTACTTTGATTTAGTACTTAATCATTTAATCAGGAGCCCTCAGAGAGTTCAGAGAGTTTAATTATCACTATCTTATGAATACACAGATGTCTAATTTAAGGAGCAAAGCCTTAGAAATTATTTGGTGACAGATGAGGAAAGTAAGGCACAAAAGGAGAGTAATTCATGTAAGGTCACAGAATGCAGCAGCAGGAGTGAACACAACACACAGTAGCCCTGTTCTGCTGCATTTAAGAGACAAAACAAAATCTGTAAGATAAAGTAATGCATTTGTTTTAAACATAGGCTTGGCAGGCTTCCTTGAGGTAACAGCAGCACTTTCAGTTTGGAAATTTAAGTCCTCTTGGCATCTGTCCACAGAGGGTGGTCTTCCTACAACAATGAAGCCTTGCTACTCTGAGTCGCCTCTCAGGCAGTGTGGTAGGCACTTCAAGCACCCTTTTTACTCAGACTTCCACACCAAGAGCACAGCTGTGGCACTGAGAGGGTAAGGGATGCTGAGTAAATATACAGCACCTACTGTTAAGTGCAATGGGAGTCGATGGCCACAGCCAGGGGCAGTACTGCCACAACTCACTGACCTGCTGCTGGCGAGCTCCAACGCCCTCTGGGTAGAGGTGCCAGTGGGAGTGCAGGTATCCCCCTGCCATCCGAAGGTTCTTCATTGTGACCACAGACCCATATGCCAGGTCTACATGGGAAGAAAGGAAGGGAAAAAGGCATGAGGCAGCTCTCCTATAAACATCTCCCCAACTAGTCTGCAGCGCTCCCATTAGACACACATTCTCCCTCTTTGTTTTGATGAAAGCTCGTTTTCTGTTTGACATGTTACTCCACACAGCTCACTGCAAGCTTACCTTCCATCCCCAACCATGATTCAGTAAAACTGTTACATAACATTGGGCTAAAACACTCAAAATTCTTCCTAGTTTCAATATAAACAGAAGTGCTAGTGCTTTTGTATGTTGTTTCAATAGTGAGAGGCTTGAGAGAGCTTTCCCTAAGAGTATATGGTCACATTAAAACATGATCAACTTTGAAATGCATCAGACTGCTCTGAAGCAGTGTCACAGAGGAGCAGAACGGGTCTGACAGCAAAATCATAGCATCATAGAATTGTAGGGGTTGGAAGGGCCCTGGAGAGCTCCTGGGGTCCAACCCCCCTGCCAAAGCAGCTCCCCAGCTCATACTGCACAGGTCGGCGTCCAGACGGGGCTGGAATCTCTCCAGAGAAGGAGACTCCACACCCCCTGGGCAGCCTGTCCCAGGGCTCTGGCACCCTCACTGGGGAAAAGTTCTTCCCCAGGTTGGTGTGGAACTTCCTGGGCTCCAACTTGCAGCCATTGCCCCTTGTCCTGTCCCCACAGACCACAGAAAAGGGGCTGGCCAATTCCCCCTGCACCCCCTGCTTCAGATAATTATAGACTTTAATTAGGTCCCCCCGCAGTCTTCTTTTCTCCAGGCTGAACAGTCCCAGCTCTCTCAGCCTCTCCTCACAGGGGAGATGCTCCAGGCCCTTCATCATCTTCATAGCCCTTCTCTGGACTCTCTCCAGGAGATCCCTGTCCTTTTTATCCCAGGGAGCCCAGCACTGGACACAATACTCCAGGTGGGGCCTGACCAGGGCAGAGTAGAGGGGGAGGATCACCTCCTGTGACCTGTTGGCCACACTCCTCCTGATGCCCCCCAGGATCCCATTGGCTCTCTCAGCCCCCAGGGCACACTGCTGGCTCATGGCCAACTTGTCATCCACCAGGACCCCCAGGTCCTTCTCCACAGAGCTCTTCTCCAGCAGGTCACCCCCAGCCTGTACTGATCCATGTGGTTGTTCCTCCCCAGGTGCCAGACTCTCCACTTGCTTTTGTTGACCCTCATCTGGTCTCTCCCTGCCCAGTTCTCCAGCCTGGCCAGGTCCCTGGATGGCAGCGCTGTGTCCTCTGCATCAGCCACCCCTCCCAGCTCTGTATCATCAGCAATGCATGCTGATTCTATTTCAAGCCTCACATAGGTCAGTAACACTTGGAGGGGTTGGATTGTTTGTACACTTACGCTCTGGAACAGAAACATTATGAAGATTGTTCCCAATCAGCTGGGACTGAAATGCTGAACTGAAGAAACCATCCCCAGGACCACTACAAAAGCAAGCAAAAGAATGTGACAATTCAAAGGCTGGTAAAACAGGCATACAAAGCTCTGTCATGCATGACCAAACTGTGTTTGCCAAAGGAGAAAGATAAAACCACACATGGCACTGGAAAAGACTGGCTGCCATTCCCTTAGGTGCACACACCTCTAATGTTGTGAATCACAGGAGAGACAGATAGTCTTGCAGGAAGTGGTCCAGAGCTACAAGGAGCTGAGGTCCCAAAAATGTACCGCCTTTGGCAGTGTTCTTAGGACAAATAAACTGACCCAAGCCTGCCCTTGTGTCCTTAAGCCTCATTTCTGCTAAGAGGGCAGTAGTAAGATCAGTTGACTTAAACTGAAAAGCAACAGGTTTCTTTTTATATCATTTGTTAATGGTAAAATGCTTATTCACCTCATCTCCTAATGCTGACATACAGAAAAGCATTACTTAGCCATTTTACTAGCTGTTGTGCTCTTTGCATTTATAAAGCATTGCCTGGTTACAGGCATTCAAAGAGTCCTCCCTTTGAGAGGACAGACATTTATTTTTTTAATCACAGCCAAAGCACTCATTTCAGGAAAGCAATGCCTTGTTTTGATTGGGGTTTTTTTAATTACAAAAACAAAACTAGAAAAAATGGACTTGAGGCATTTTCAGGTTCAGAAAAGAGAGGAGGGGGTAAAAAAAGGAGACAGAGACTTTGGTTTACAATACTTGCTTGGCATTTCAGAAAGTTTTAAGCTCAAACTCAGTTTCACTGCAGGCTTGGCCAGAGCTTTCCTCTAAAATTCATGCAAGAGTCAGGGAAGGGGATTTAAACAAAAAATCCATCATCAACAGCCTTTAATTCAAAGCAAAGTGATTCTTCATCTGGAGAAAACACTGTGAAATACCTTTTGTTTAAGACTGTAAAGTGAACTGCAAACACAGCCGTGTAGAGGGCAAGTGGGAGGAGGATGAGGCAGAGAACACGAGCCAGTAAATGCTTCCCAAACATGACCTGTAATAAACACAACCTGGATCAAACAGTGCAACTGCAGAACAGCTCCACTCACAGGACTCTTGAGCACAAGCCTACCACACAAGCAAGCTCAGCAGGGTGTAAAATTACCTCCCAAAGGCCTAAGGAGCAGTAAAATCTCAGGCAGACCTTGTTGCATGTATCCAGAAGCTGGGGCACCTTGAGATTTCAGGGGCTCAGGAGGAAGAGAAATAGGAGGGCTTAACATTCAAGAATGCTGGGCATGCCTAACTTTGGTAAAGGAGGTGGGGCAGCTCCACACTTTGAAAAGACCACACTTTGAAAAGAAGGACTTTAGGTTTTGTTTGTCAGGGTGGTACACATCTTGACACAAAACCCACAGCAAGATGTCATCATCTGGAATAGCAACTGTCAACGCTAAGCAAAAGGTAAAATGAAATCATGAGGAGACAAGCTGCTAGGTCCAATTCTCCCAACAAATCTCCCTATGCAAATATGACTGCAAGTACTTCTTGGGGACATGGAGGTAATGCATGCACAGAAACCATCTCACTTAGGAAGGATGCTTCTCACCCTGCAACTTCTGTTGCTGGTCTTCAGCCAAAAGTTACAGAAGAATCAGCAGGAAAACCTGTGAGTGTTTCTGGCTGCCTCAACACAAAAGCAGAGCATTTTCTTTAAATCCCTTGGAAAGGTGGTTTGTACACAGATGCCCAAGATGCAATTACATCCTACTGACACTGCTGGTAGCAAAGTAATCTAAAATACAGGGTGGGTAATAAACAGCTGTGGGAGTAAAAAAAAAACCCACCTCAAATAAAAGAATTGTTTGCTAAATGCCCACTAACTTCAAAGCAGACAAAGGCACTATTATAGAATCATAAAATGGCCTGGGTTGGAAGGGATCATAGAGCTCCAACCCCCCTGCCACAGGCAGGGACACCAACCTCAGGCCTGGAGCTACACAAGGTTGCCCAGGGCCCCATCCAACCTGGCCTTGAACACTGCCAGGGACGGGGCATCCACCCCCTCTCTGGGCAGCCTGTTCCAGCCCCTCACCACTCTCTCTGTAAAAAACTTCCCCCTAAGTTCTAATCTAAACCTTCCTTCCTATGCTATCTTCCTTTCCTTTTGACATGGTATCTATCATGCAGTCATTAAGCTAACCATCCTCCACCCCTTGAGAGCTGAGCCGAAGGCTTTCAGAAGTAATGGAAAGAGAGTCAACACTGTACAAGACCAAGAACTCACTGAAGTCAAGGGAAACAGTTGCTCAGCTCAACTACTTGAGCAGAACACCACTGGGCACTCAGGAAAATGCTGATTGATGGTACACAGCCAAATTTATGCAGCAGAGAGGCATATGAACTAATCTCCAGTTCCCTGCTCCAATGACCACAATGAGCTTCAATCTTTGTGAAAAGGGTTTAACTACAGACTTCAATGCAAAGTCAAAAGAGAATATGCACATGAAAGACAGCATCAAGAAAACCAGAACAGTGGACCAAGATAAGCTGAGAATTCTAAAAATCAAATTAGTCCCCAAAACCATGCATGTAAATCATCATGAGTAGTTCCCTAACAAATGCAGAGATAAGTTATTCAGGCTTCCAGGGGTTTAATCCTTACTGCTTTTTTTTTTGCCCTTCCTTGAGCACCAAGGTTGCCATAGTTAGTTATTCAGAGAGCATCTACCTTCTGGAGTAAATTCCTTTAAATATTCTTATGCTCAGAGACTTGCTGCCTCTGCTGCCAGCAGCACAAATGAAATCACTGTGCAGCTGTCTGCTGGCAGAAGGCTTAGACATGATGGATTTGTTCCATTTCAAATGCAATTAACTGACTTTTCTTGAGAAGTGCTTCTCTGGAGCTGGAACATCACATATTTGCAGCCTGTATCAATTCACATTAATCAGAGAAAACAAATCACATAGCAGGAGCAGAAGTTCCCCAACACCCACCTCCCTGCCCCCACACTGGTTTTGAGACAAATGGGACAAAACCAGTAAAATAGAGAATTTTCAAGCTTCAAAAGAGGCTGAGACAAGAGGAGAACTGAACACCTTTTAAAAGATGTGCTTGAAGAATTTGTTTTCCTGCTGGTTGCAAGACACCAAGTGGTACATCAAGGTGTTTCTCCAAATATAGATTTCACAGTCCCCAAAAATAAAATACAATGGATTAGAACGTGGCACCCAAACACACTGGCAAATTGCTTGGCCTACAAGAACTGAATGTGTGTGAAATTGAGCAGGCTATGGCTGCTTGCCTTCTTCAGGACTGGCTGCAGAGACCACAAGCAGCAGAGCATGCCTGTGACTCATGACAGAGTGTGGCATGCTCCTGCCATGGGGCCTGTGTCCCCATAGTCTCATGAAGCAAAGCCTGAGCTTGTGCTGCTCACACAGACTGGGTGCTGTGCTGCCAGATGTCCCTGTCTGCCAGGTAGCACATACTCCTCAGAAGGTCATGTAACAGTGTTGGGACAACACTTTGCTTTGGGCCATTGTACAGCAACTCCCAAGGAGCATTTTTTAACCTAGACTGAAAGAAAATTCATCCAACTGGAAAGGCAACAGTTTCTCTTGAGAAAATACAACTACCTTTTTGCTGTGTTCTTATGACATTATATCCTGCTGATGTACATGGTGTTTGTTTTGGTTTTTTAAGAAAACATATGGCAATAGTTTGTTTCCATTGTAACCTTCATCTTTAATCACCATCATTCACCTCATATGCCTGTTTGCTGCAGGCAATGTATTAGAGTTTGGCTAGTTCCATGGTGGTCAATAACCAGGACATGTCTTTACAAAGGTGCAAGAGAGCAAAACCAAAGAAAGAAACCCTTAGTGTAATGGGTGAGAAGAATCCCAGACACAGATACAGACTGGGAGAAGAGCTCCTGGAGAGCAGCCCTGTGAGAAGGACTTGGGGATTCTGGTGGGTGAGAGACTCCCATGAGCCAGCAGTGGCTCTTGCAGCTCGCAAGGCCAATGGGATCCTGGGCTCCATCAGCAGAGGGGTGGCAGCAGGGACAGGGAGGGGATTGTCCCTCTCTGCTCTGCCCTCCTGAGGCCCCAGCTGGAGTCCTGTGTCCAGAGCTGGGGCCCCAATACAAGAGAGATGTGGGACTGTTGGAGAGGGGTCAGAGGAGCCACAAAGATGATCAGAGGGCTGGAGCAGCTGCCCTACAAAGAGAGGCTGAGGGAGCTGGGCTTGTTCAGCCTGGAGAAGAGAAGGCTGCAGGGGGACCTCATTGCAGCCTGCCAGTCCCTGAAGGGAGCAGAGAAACAGGAGGGGATTCAACTTTTTAAAAGGGCAGATAATGGCAGGACAAGGGGGATGGATTAAAGCTGAAGGAGGGAAGGTTTAGATTGGATATTAGGGGGAAGTTTTTTACAGAGAGAGTGGTGAGGGGCTGGAACAGGCTGCCCAGAGAGAGGGTGGATGCCTCATCCCTGGCAGTGTTCAAGGCCAGGTTGGATGGGGCCCTGGGCAACCTTGTGTAGCTCCAGGCCTGAGGTTGGTGTCCCTGCCTATGGCAGGGGGGTTGGAGCTCTGTGATCCTTGGGGTCCCTTCCAACCCAGGCCATTCTATGATTCTATGATAATGAAAAGTTTTTGACACTTACCACTGACAGACTGAGGTTCCCCAGCAAGTCCCATAGGTCATAGATTGTATTCAGGCCAACCAAGAGGACTACAAAAAGGCCAACAAACTTTACCCCCATTGCTCCAGCAAGGTTCACACCAGTCAGGCTCATCCAGAGCCACCATGAGGCAGAGAATGGCCTGCAGGATGGATAGAGAAGGTCAGTAAATCAATTATAGCTCCTTGAAATGGGCATTTGCAATCAGGAAAACAAACAGCAGATTGGCTACCCTGCAAAATCATATTCCACACCAACATGGAGAGGAACCTTTCCCCAGTGAGGGTGCCAGAGCCCTGGGACAGGCTGCCCAGGGGGTGTGGAGTCTCCTTCTCTGGAGAGATTCCAGCCCCATCTGGACGCCGACCTGTGCAGTATGAGCTGGGGAGCTGCTTTGGCAGGGGGGTTGGACCCCAGGAGCTCTCCAGGCCCCTTTCAATCCCTACAACTCCATGATTCCGTGATCTCATCTTCTTCTCAGGAGCCCATGAGTAATAGAGAAAGATCACTTTTTCATCAGTTTTAGAATGATGCAAAGATAGCCCTGAGGCAAGCTTCAGAAGGGCCCAACACTTAAGCCTGGGCAGCCCTAGATCTCCCCTTTAAGGAAGGGAACACAGACACCATGCATAAGCTAAAATACTAGGATGAAGAAAGTCCAACACATGGAAGGTCTAAAAGTAGAAACAAGGCTTTTGCTCCATAAAGTGCAAACATACATCTCTCAGAAAACCAAGGACATGGGGGAGAAGAGGAGAAAAAGAACAGCTACTTTATCTAAAGCAGAAAGGCCACAGCAGAAAACACCTGCCCAAAGCAGAAACCAAAGCTCCAGCAGAAAGCAATCAAATTACAAACTAAAGTAAAACTGAACCCCAGAGAAAAGAGGACAGCAGAATTTAAACCCTTTTCCTACTGACTCCTGATTCTTAATGCTTTTATTTTGGCTAGGGACCTGCTGAGCAACACAACAGCTAGAGCTGGCTTTTAATTTGCATAAAGCCAACTAGCTTGAAAACAGGACTAACTCCAAGACATGATAAATAAGTTCAGGTCAAGGCACAAAGAGCTGGTCAAACAGTGCCCTGTAACTTAGTGCTTGCACTCTCTGGGACATGTGTTGTAGATGAGGATGGCCTTGCTGGGCCCTGCACAATGCTGTGGGCTGCATTTTAGACAATGTGTGCTGCAGTCAGACTAGGAACAGTTCATGGAACAAAATTTACTCATATAAAGTATTCTCAGCTTTTAGGGTCTTGGAATTCTGGGGAATTCACTGTAGGGAAGCTATTCTGTACAGCCCAGTCCCAAAGAAGCCTTTTGACTCATCACCACCCCTGTCTGGATGGGTCTATAGCAAATATCCTGAGCAACCTCACTGCTTTTTTCAGAACCATCCTGGCTGTATTTCTCCCAAATGTTTGGTACCAATTTCTCTAGACTCAAGAAATTACACTAGCTAGCAGGATTTTTCTAAGTGCTTACAGGATTTCTGTCACAGATAAGCTGGTTTTCTCCAACCTGAAGACAAAGACACTGGTTCAAAATAAAAAAAATAGTATTCTTGAGATCAAGGAGGAGCAAAGCCTCAACTCAAACAGGCTCCAACCATCCCTCATTCCTCCTCTTCTGGCCTTAACACCCTATACTAGCTTTCTTTCCTGTCAAGATTTAAAAAGCTTTAACCCTCATTTCCAAGATTTGTAATCCCATAAACACTAGCTTTGCTGAAATTACCTTCCATGCTAAAATAATCTATTTCAATCTCTCTCCTAGTTTACCCCAGCCACAACACTTTCTCCCCAGTTCCACAAACTCTCATGCTGAAAAGTTCTCTCCCCTACCATAAGCCAAATTTCCTGAAACAATCATATCTCAGCCACTCACTAGACTACCAAGTGGCAGACACATTCTAGCACTTTATCTGTGTGAAACTGTATTAAACCTGCAGTTTAACAAAATTATCATCTTACCTGTCCCCACAGCTGTTGCATTTTACCATACTCAGAACAGCTCCCATGAGGAAGAACATCAGAATGGGATCCAGCAAAATATATTGGGACAAAGTAATACAGCCAGTATCTGCAGAGAGACACACAACAATGTGAGAAAGGCTTGCAGACCCCAAGTGAGTCTAAGATTGCAGTAAGAGTTTCCTCAGTATAGTCAAGGCAAGGGAAAATTTAGAAACAGAAGCAGATCAGAACATTTCATGTTCTACTTGGGTAACAAATGAAAAAAAAAACAACCAAAACCCCACACACACACACCCCAAAAAACCTAAATAAAACCCAAAACCCCACCCTCACAAAAACCAGGCAATACAACAGTATCTATGAAATACCATTTGGGAGGTGCTGCTAACATATTCAGATGGCAAGCATGACAGAGAAAATTAGCTAGCTACTAAGGCACTAGCATGCTGCCAGAGGATACATCTTTCAGATGTTACCTATAAAAAACCATGAGTATGACTTGGGAATAGTTTAAGTCCCTATGCCTCAGTATCTGTGTGTCCTCTCAAAACCCCAACTGGAGCAATTCCATTTCCAATGTTAATTTCTCCACTTGGCTCAATTCATCAAGGAACTTGATTAATTTCTTAATGTGAACTCCTCCACAGTCACACAGCACACTGTTAAATACTTCTGCAGTTCATGTCAGGTATCAACATTTCACTGGTGGGAAAAATCATTCACAGAATGGCCTGGGTTGGAAGGGACCCCAAGGATCAGAGAGCTCCAACCCCCTGCCACAGGCAGGGACTCCAACCTCAGGCCTGGAGCTACACAAGGTTGCCCAGGGCCCCATCCAACCTGGCCTTGAACACTGCCAGGGACGGGGCATCCACCCCCTCTCTGGGCAGCCTGTTCCAGCCCCTCACCACTCTCTCTGTAAAAACTTCCCCCTAATATCCAATCTAAACCTTCCCTCCTTTAGCTTTAATCCATCCCCCTTGTCCTGCCATTGTCTGTCCTTTTAAAAAGTTGAATCCCCTCCTGTTTCTCTGCTCCCTTCAGGGACTGGCAGGCTGCAATGAGGTCCCCCTGCAGCCTTCTCTTCTCCAGGCTGAACAAGCCCAGCTCCCTCAGCCTCTCTTTGTAGGGCAGCTGCTCCAGCCCTCTGAGCATCTTCGTGGCTCCTCTGACCCCTCTCCAACAGTTCCACATCTCTCTTGTATTGGGGCCCCAGCTCTGGACACAGGACTCCAGCTGGGGCCTCAGGAGGGCAGAGCAGAGAGGGACAATCCCCTCCCTGTCCCTGCTGCCACCCCTCTGCTGATGGAGCCCAGGATCCCATTGGCCTTGCGAGCTGCAAGAGCCACTGCTGGCTCCTGGGAAGTCTCTCACCCACCAGAATCCCCAGGTCCTTCTCACAGGGCTGCTCTCAAGAAGCTCTTCTCCCAGAGCTTACATCCTAGCTCCTGGAGGGCTCTCACATATTACCCTGCAGCCACTCATGACACTCTACACTGTCAAGCTCAGCCTGGTGACCGAGCTGGGAGATGCAATACCTTTGCATCATGTGAAGTTTCTCACCCACCAGAATCCCCAGTGATCATTCCCAATGATCCATCTTCTAAAACTTCTTAGAACTGAGGTGAAATGTTGTCCAACACTCTGTTTATGCACATAACAGTTCATAACATATGAACTAAACAAGAACATAAAATTCTCAATGGGATTGCCAATTATAAAGCCTCTACATGTAAAGGAGAATTTTGGGAACCTCTCTCATTAACCCAGATATCCCCTGGCTAGGTAACATATTATAATCCAGAAATTATATTCTCTGAATAATTAACCTGCTCAATTTTGCCATAGCAGGAACACCTACCAAAGATAAGTATGAAAGCTGTGAGTAAGGCTGCTGGCAGTGACTTTGACAGTTCCAACACTGTGAGGTAGGTGAAGGGAACCAGGCAGGAGCCAAGAAATGCACAGAACTGCAGGGAAAAATGATCATGGGAGAAGTTATAACCCTCCCCAAGGCAAACACACACCCACACCCTTTCCCTTCCTCAATCTTACACATCTACCTACCACAGGAGGTGTTGCAGTAGCTGCACTGACTCACTAAGAACATGAGCTAAAAGCCAAATGAACAAAAATACTGTTCAAAGGACAGCTGCTTACTCTGTTCTCTCTCTAGAAGTGTCAGTAACACAGTTGATCATTCTCTTGCTAGACTACATCAGATATTCATAAAAAGAGAAGGTCAAGAAGGTGCACTGCACATCCACCATTCTCAACTTCTTCTAATAAAGTATCATGGTATGAAAACTAAGAGCCTGTACTTTACATCCTTAGCAGACTAGTATCACCTCCCTCACATAAATGACACTAAGGATAGATGGAGGAGGAAGAACAGAAATCATAACAAAAGAAAGCACCATCACAGTAAGATTTGTTGCCTTCAATGTCTGGTTCTAGCACTTCTTCCTGCATTTGGCTCAGGGAAATCTAGAACCACAAATTGCTGGAGACCCAGAATGTAAAGCAAGAAAACACACTTCCCCTGCTTTTATCCTTCTTTCTAGGCACTAACAATTGGCCACTGTTTCTTTTTTTTCTTGGCTTGTGTTATCTGTCAGTGTTGTGGCTCTAGATAGCAGTACAGCCAGGGTTTCAGACAGAACACTGCTCTGAATACCAATTCCCCCACTACTGGCTTACTCTGCTCACTGTCACAGTGGCTGCAAACTGCAGATTAACAGTGGATGTCCCTGGCTTTCTGACATCCTTGGCTCTCCAGCAGAGCAGCCAGGCACAATGGAGTGAGCAGAAACCCAAGCTCAGCAATGTCCTCTTTGCAGAGCAGGCAATATACCTCCTCCCACTCAGGAGTGTAGCCTCAGTAATTAGCAGCAAGGTTGGGCCTCAATGATCACCTTCCTTTCTTCCTGGCTTCTCACTTATTCACAATACAACCACTAATACTTTTTTTAAGAAGCTTAAGGCTAAGGCACAAGGCTAAAGAGACTTCTGATCCAGAAGCACTGTTCTCATGACATAACACTCTGTAATGAAAAGCACAGGAGAGCCAAACAGCTTAATACTAGCCTGTAGAGCCTTACCCCTCTCATTCCCACATAGTTGTGCTGCTCATATTTGTCCCCTGGCTTTTGGAAAGGAAATGTACCATCGTATCCACTAAGGTAGCCAGCAAGTCCAATCAGCATCTGAAGAAAAAAGGTGAAACAAATGGTGAGGGAAATCACATTGGAGGAAGGAGTATCCAAGCCAGCAGTGGGTAAAACTGTTATAGAAGCCAGGTCTGATTCAGAGGATAACTACTTAATTCAGACACATCATCCAAACAAGAGCTCATGTTCAGAATTCATATGCATGCATATTGTCCTTTATCTGAAGGCAAAATCAGAAGAGATCAAAAGCACTTTGGCTGCTGAGTATAAGGACACCTGCAAATTCAAGAGAAATACCAGGTGGGGGCTTAACAAGGAATTCTGTCTCTGTAGACTCTACCATAGTTCCTTATTCCTACAGTTTAAGACTTGGCCTGAAAGAAAGATAACATTTCTGAGCCAGGAGTGCACCTTCAGCAACACTGCACACTGTTGCTAGAACAAGTTCTTTGATTACAGAATATACAAGCCAAGGTTTTCAGGAGTTGCACTTACACACCAGCTATCAGGAACGCTTTGGTTCCATTGCACTGTAGGCCTCTGTTAAATACCCCCTCCAAACCACTAAGTACCACATTCATTCCTTAATGTTAAGCCTTTTGAATATCCAACATTCAATACTGTTATGGTTTCCCATATTCAAAGCAATTTCATGAAGAAGGTGCATGCTGAAGCTCTGGATAGAGAATGTAAATTACAATGATGCCAACAGCAGTTAGGAAAGGTACCAGTGTTCATCACACCCTTTGGCCAGAAGGATGGGAAGACTTTTGTTTGGCCCACTCCTGTGCTTTCTAAAACATGAAACAAAAGAGAACTTTACCTTCCCCAAAGGAGGGTGGACATCAAAGAAGAAGGTCCGATTGATGTAGTAACTTCCCATCTTCCCAAAATGAGTTTCATCCCAACTGGAAAAAAGCAAAACCAAACCTGCATCAAACAACCTGCTATAATGCTGAAGACAATAAAGAAGAAAACAAAAGAAAAAGCCCAAGGTCTTTTTATTTATGCTTTCCATCATACAGAGGGTTAGTGTCTCTCATGATGCAGCCCCAGCTGAGCACCATGGGCCACTTGCTCACCTCCCAGCAGAAGAGTCAAAGTGGGGAGACAAAGGCAAAACTCTGGGGTTGGGATAAGGGCAGTTTGCTGGGGCTGCACACAGAGAGGGAATCACAGAGTTGTAGGAGTTGGAAGGGACCTGGAGAGCTCCTGGGGTCCAACCCCCCTGCCAAAGCAGCTCCCCAGCTCATACTGCACAGGGCGGCGTCCAGACGGGGCTGGAATCTCTCCAGAGAAGGAGACTCCACACCCCCTGGGCAGCCTGTCCCAGGGCTCTGGCACCCTCACTGGGGAAAAGTTCTTCCCCAGGTTGGTGTGGAACTTCCTGGGCTCCAACTTGCAGCCATTGCCCCTTGTCCTGTCCCCACAGACACTGAAAAGGGGCTGGCCAATTCCCCCTGCATCCCATACTTCAGATATTTATAGACATTGATTAGGTCCCCCCTCAGTCTTCTTTTCTCCAGGCTGAAGAGTCCCAGCTCTCTCAGCCTTTCCTCACAGGGGAGATGCTCCAGGCCCCTAATCATCTCTGTAGCCCTTCTCTGGACTCTCTCTAGGAGATCCCTGTCCTTTTTATCCCAGGGAGCCCAGAACTGGACACAATACTCCAGGTGGGGCCTGACCAGGGCAGAGTAGAGGGGGAGAATCACCTCCTTGGACCTGCTGGCCACACTCCTCCTGATGCCCCCCAGGATCCCATTGGCTCTCTCAGCCCCCAGGGCACACTGCTGGCTCATGGCCAACCTGTCATCCACCAGCACCCCCAGGTCCTTCTCCACAGAGCTCTTCTCCAGCAGGTCACCCCCAGCCTGTACTGATCCATGTGGTTGTTCCTCCCCAGGTGCCAGACTCTCCACTTGCTTTTGTTGACCCTCATCTGGTCTCTCCCTGCCCAGCTCTCCAGCCTGGCCAGGTCTCTGGATGGCAGCGCAGTGTCCTGCGTGTCAGCCACCCCTCCCAGCTTTGGATCATGGGCACTTGCTGAGGGTGGGTGCTGTTCCCTCATCAAGGTGTCAATGAAGATATTGAACAGGACTGGACCCAACACCCAGCCCTGGGAACACCACTGGTCACAGGCTCCAGTCAGACTCTGCTCCACTGATCATGACCCTCTGAGCTCGGTCCCACAGCCAGTTCTCGACCCACCTCACTGTCCACTCATCTATCCCATGCTCTCTCAGCTCTGCTATCTGGGTGTCATGGGAGACAGTATCAAAGCCTTGCTTCAGTCAAGGTAGATGACATCCACCACTCTCCCTCCATCCACCCAGCTGGTGATGAGATCACTGAAGGCTGTGAGATTGGTCAAGCATGATCTTCCCTTGGTGAATCCATGCTGACTCCTCCTCATGACCTTCTTCTCTTCCAGTTGCTTGTTGAAACAACAGCAGGACTCGGGGCAGGACTTACCCAAGGGTGACACAAGGCAACTCACCCACCTGAGGCCCGACCAGGCGCTCAGCCCACACTCACCCAGTCCCCACGCCCTGCCAAGCCAGCCATCCCCACACAGCCCCATGCAATGCCTTGCCCAGCTCGGCTCACCTAGCCTGGCCCCGTGTGAAAACGCTCTCTCCTAGCCAAAACCAGGGCAGCGCCGTAGGCTGTGCGAGGGACAACGCAGTACATGCACTGGGAAATCACAGCGCCCTCCAGCCATTCCAGGCCGGGCCCTTTCTAAAGGGCTTGACAGCAGCACCCCGACCCCTCCAGCCTGCCCGTGATACCGGGCCGAGCTGGGAGACGTCAGAAAACCAGCCTGCAAGCCACAGATCCCCAGAACCGGCCGCCAAGGCGCGGCCTCCTCGCTGCGGCATGTCCAGAGAGCCTTCGGGCCCCCGCTGCCAGCATCCGTCCCACCGCCTGCCCGCAATAAACCCGGGTCCCTGCCCAGCCGGGCAGGCAGGGCCGGGCGGGTGCCCGAGTGACGGGTCCCTGCCCAGCCGGGCAGGCAGGGCCGGACGGGTGCCCGAGTGACGGGTCCCTGCCCAGCCGGGCAGGCAGGGCCGGGCGGGTGCCCGAGTGACGGGGCGGGGGAGCGGGGCGCAGGCTGGGCGTCTGGGGGCATTCCTGTGCCGGGAGCGCCGGGCGCGGGGACCAAGCGCGGCGGTCTCCGGGCGCCCCCCGGGAGGAGGCAGACACCCACCCACAACCCGGGGCTCGGGCCAGGCCCGCCCCCCCGGGCAATGCCCGCCGCAGGGGCAGACGCCCCGCCCCGGCCCGTACCAGACGTGCGGCGGCTCCGACAGGCGGTGGAAGCGGGAGGCGAAGCTGAGGAGGGTGACGAGAAGCAGCGCGGCCGGGCGAACCGGAGCCGAAGCGGGCGGGGCGGCGGGGCGCGGCGGCCCTGCGGGCGGGCGGCGAGACTCCCGCTGCCGCTGCGGGCCGCCGCGCGGGCCCGGCTCGGCCCGGCCACCCCCCGCCGCCGGCATCCGCGGGGCTCCAGCGCCGGGGCGGGCGCGGCGCATCCTGGGACACAGAGTGCGGGGCGGGGGAGCGCGGGGCGCGCTGGGGGATGTAGTACCGCCAGGGCGGGGCGGGGCCGCGGCCCGAGGCCGGGACGGGGCGGACACCGCAACCCCGCAGGGGTGACGGCGCGGGATGAGCTCTGCTGCGGCCAAGGTAGGCGGGGCGGGCGGGCCGCACCGCGCGGGAGGGGAACGCGGGCGATGGCGGCCCCGGAGCTGGAGGGAGCAGGGCAGCTGGCCGGGACCTCGGCCCAAAGCAGCTCCTGGTGCCCGGGCTCCCCGGAGAGGCCGCGATGGTGGTTACAGAGAGAGCTGCACCCCTCAGCATCTCCTAAACAGACTGCTACTGCCCTGGTGGGTGAGGGACTGAACAGGAGCAGCAGTGGCTCTTGCAGCTCGCAAGGCCAATGGGATCCTGGGCTCCATCAGCAGAGGGGTGGCAGCAGGGACAGGGAGGGGATTGTCCCTCTCTGCTCTGCCCTCCTGAGGCCTCAGCTGGAGTCCTGTGTCCAGAGCTGGGGCCCCAATACAAGAGAGATGTGGAACTGTTGGAGAGGGGTCAGAGGAGCCACGAAGATGCTCAGAGGGCTGGAGCAGCTGCCCTACAAAGAGAGGCTGAGGGAGCTGGGCTGGTTCAGCCTGGAGAAGAGAAGGCTGCAGGGGGACCTCATTGCAGCCTGCCAGTCCCTGAAGGGAGCAGAGAAACAGGAGGGGATTCAACTTTTTAAAAGGGCAGATAATGGCAGGACAAGGGGGGATGGATTAAAGCTGAAGGAGGGAAGGTTTAGATTGGATATTAGGGGGAAGTTTTTTACAGAGAGAGTGGTGAGGGGCTGGAACAGGCTGCCCAGAGAGGGGGTGGATGCCCCGTCCCTGGCAGTGTTCAAGGCCAGGTTGGATGGGGCCCTGGGCAACCTTGTGTAGCTGCAGGCCTGAGGTTGGTGTCCCTGCCTGTGGCAGGGGGGTTGGAGCTCTGTGATCCTTGGGGTCCCTTCCAACCCTTGCCATTCTCTGATTCTATGCCCTGGCCAGCACCTATGTCTCTGTCTCAGTGGAGAGTAAAGAATTTGCCCCCACACTGAATGAAAGCAATGCCTCTCTGTGTGGTGGGGGTGTGCTTATCCATGTGAGCTGTTAGCACTAACGCCTGCAGCAGACATGCTGAGCATTTTACCTCTTCCTTCTGCTTACACCTTTACACTTCAAGCCAGCAGACTAGAAACAGTGCCTTTCAGACACTAGGGTTTCCCCCATGCAAGCCTCAGAGGAGCAGGTTTCTCCCTCCTGCCCCACATGTGTCAGTCCCTGTGTGCAGGCTGCTGGGAGTGACACCTCACAAGAAGGAGGTGAGAAGACTTTGCCTTTCCAAGTGAGTCCTGAATGTGGCCTGGAAGAACATGGTATCCAGAGGAGACCATACTGACACAAACAGGCTTGGAAACACACAAACTTTGGGGTGTCTCTTCCATCTTCCTAAGCAGTGAAATGTGGTTCTCAGATTTTTACTCTAGATTGGGATTTAAGCCCAAACTTTCCTCACTGCACTGCTGATGCTGGAAATGAAAACAGAGCCAAGCCAGAAATCTCAGTAGACATGAGGTAAATGTTGCCTCCCTGTTATCCTCCCAGCTCAAACCAGTCTAAACCTGCAGTTTAGGGGGATTGTACCCCACAGGGATGTAGATGGAGGCAGTTCTTTTCCCAGCACTCCCCTGGCCCGTGCTTAGATCTTCCTCCAAGGAAGGCTAGTTATGCCACTCTGCGACCTGTCCACCAAAAGCAGAACACTCCTGTCTCTCCTCTTGACTTAGCTGATGGTTTTGCCTGTGATCTGCCCTGCCACTGGGAGCATGAACCTAAGAGATCACTCCATGCTTCAGCCTCTGGAGACACAGTTCCCAGCTGAGGGATGGGTCATTTTCAGTGTTGTTCTTGGTGAAATCCCTTGGAGTCCTGAATTTACAGAGTGAAGCAATTGGGCTAGCACCATTTATTACCAATGATAGCACAGGTTGCAAATCAATGAAGAACAGAAGAAATGTCTCTGCCAGCTGAGAGGCCAGAGTCTAGAACAGATGTGAAGCACATGCATTTCTGAGTAAAAACATCATCAGCAAGGTCTCCAGGAAAAACAATATGCCCATGAATGCTGTATGTTTTCCTTTTGAAGTGATAGTTTCTGTTTCTTTCCTGCAAATGTCAGCATGCTAGATATTTGGAAAAAAGCACAGCTGAGATTCCTAATGCCCCAAGTCCAGGAGCAGAGAATTCAAGAAAATCAGTACTTTGTTGGCAGAAGTGTTGCCAATACTGCCATCACTTCCTTCCTCAATTATAGATCATTTCTCCAGTAAACTTTGACTAGAGTAATTTAATCAAATGTGTACCTCATTTAAAGTAATTTGAACCAGTCTACACTGTACAAGAAGCATCAAGTTTACAAAGAGGACTGGAGCAGAGACAACTTCTAGGTTTCTGTTGATGGATTGTATGTCTGTGAGCAAATCCCTGCCTTTTTCTGCCTTGCTGCTAGCAGTCTCTAGTACAATTTCTATGCATTTTGGGAGGGTGGAGATAGAGAGAGTGCCCCAGCATGCCATGAGATCTATGGAAAGAAGGAGAGACGTGATTACAGGTTTATTTAGAGACATGTTATCACGGAATCACAGAGTTGTAGGGGTTGGAAGGGCCCTGGAGAGCTCCTGGGGTCCAACCCCCCTGCCAAAGCAGCTCCCCAGCTCATACTGCACAGGTCGGCGTCCAGACGGGGCTGGAATCTCTCCAGAGAAGGAGACTCCACACCCCCTGGGCAGCCTGTCCCAGGGCTCTGGCACCCTCACTGGGGAAAAGTTCCTCCCCAGGTTGGTGCGGAACTTCCTGGGCTCCAACTTGCAGCCATTGCCCCTTGTCCTGTCCCCACAGACACTGAAAAGGGGCTGGCCAATTCCCCCTGCACCCCATACTTCAGATATTTATAGACATTGATTAGGTCCCCCCTCAGTCTTCTTTTCTCCAGACTGAACAGCCCCAGCTCTCTCAGCCTCTCCTCACAGGGGAGATGCTCCAGGCCATTCATCATCTTCGTAGCCCTTCTCTGGACTCTCTCCAGGAGATCCCTGTCCTTTTTATCCCAGGGAGCCCAGCACTGGACACAATACTCCAGGTGGGGCCTGACCAGGGCAGAGTAGAGGGGGAGAGTCCTGCATGTCAGCCACCCCTCCCAGCTGTGTATCATCAGCATGTATGAGTACTGTTATGTCCTGTGTGGAAAGAAAATACTGTAACACAAAAAAGCAAGCAAGCTTTGTATTTGGTTTGGGAGCAGAGTAGCAGCCTCTCCCAGGCATGCAACATAGAAAACTCTCAGCGCTGAGGAGGGCTGCAGGAAGATGCTGAGGGACAATCCTGCAAAGGCAGCCCCTCTCCTGGGAGCTGGCAGTCATTCCCTAGTGAAACAGACATTCTGCATGTAGCTTGCTACCTTGTTTTGTTCCCTGGGGCAGCCCTTCTGCACTGGCAACTACTGAGACAGGCTGACAGACTCTCTAGTTACCATCTTTATTTCTGGACAGAAAGCTAGGGAAATAGGGATGGTTCTTAAACGGAGCTTCTGACCTCAAGCTGGTTAATAGTTCTGGTATCAGGGTCAGGGTTGCAGCACGTGAAAACGTGGATGGAGCTGATTGCAGTTGCTTTGGATTTACTCTGACTGGCTGGTTTTCATGCCCTGGGCACAGATTTGGGGGCATAGTCCTTTTCTCATTGGCTTTAGGAGAGAAGCCATCCCCCCATCCCAGCCAAGTTAAAAGGGAAAGCAAAGAGGTTGCTTTTATTTCCTGGAGTAGTTTGCACACACTGACCATGGCATCTGAAAAGGTGAGAGGGTCCATGGGTAGGGTGGAAGGGTTCAAGAAAGCTGTCTCAGTGCTGGAGTTCAGGTAGAGATGAGTTGTCTGCCCTCTTGGCAGCAGCAGCTCTCCTTGGGAAAGAGGTCTTTTGCTGCCCTGCATGGCTGGAAAAGCTGGTTTGTGCCATGCAAATACCCAGTGCAGGTGCTTGCTGTAATGGGTGGGAAATTTGCTTTAAAAAAATCCAAGATGGGATAAAAGTTACTAATGTCTGATAGTGAGAAAAAGAGAAGCTTTGTAGGGAATAATTTGAAGGTCCCTTGTGCACTGCTGGAAAAATCAGATGGAATTAAATATTAAGAGGGCTGGCATTAACTACAGTCATACTACCTGTGCACCCAAAATCAGGAACAGGCACTTTCAGAAAGGAGCCCTCTCTCCCCCAAACTTTGCTCTGCCCTTCCCTACAGTTCCTGAAGTGCCTTCCATTCATGCATTGTTCTTAAAATGCTCTTGTTCTTACACTACTGGGTGTTCCCACCATATAACCACTCTTGTCTTTCTCTTCTCAGCCCATACTTTATAGCTACTTCCGAAGCTCCTGCTCCTGGAGAGTGAGAATTGGTAAGACCCCCACGTTGATCTCTGTTTTGTTCTCTTGGTGTTTATTGCAATATCCTCCCCTTCACCAGCTAAATTAATCAGTCACTTATTAAGAGAGAGATCAGCAAACATGATGCTGGAACAGGGAGGCATTTCCTCCCCTCTCCTCTGGAGTGGGAGGGAAGGGAATAACACAGCCTACCTGGAGCAGGGGGAAGGGAGAGGAACAGAGCTCCTGCAGCTAGAGATACTCCTTGTATAAAGCTAACAGGATGCAGACAGCTGTTTCTTCCATATCATCCAGAAGGGCCCTGCCCTCTGTTTACACACTGATAGTGTCTCAGACTCTGGTCTGCCTAGGTCTTAACAGGTAAGCAGGGCTGGGAATGGTCCCTACTTGGATTGAGACAGACTTAAGGAAGGATTTTCAGGTGTTGACAGCCCCCCCTGCTCTGTATAAGCCCTCTCAGGAGGGGCTGTGCTTCAAAGAGTGGAAAAGCTTATTTTGAATCATCCAGTGGTTTTGCCAGGACTGGTCTTTAGCACTTCAGTCCTTCATTTACCAGAACACTATCTTCTTGGTGGACTCAAGCCACCTTTCTGAAGGGATAGGGTGTTTTTTGGTTTTAAAGCCATTCTTTTCTCAAGTGGTGATGGTAACATTTCCCTGAGCCATTACAAATGAAACTGATCTCAGTGTCTGAAGCTGTATGCTCTGTTCTCTCCAGCATTGGCTCTGAAAGGGATTGCCTATGACCTGGTGCCAGTGAACCTCCTGAAGGATGGGGGACAGCAGGTAAAGCTACAACTGCCATTGCTTTCTCCAGGGGTACTGAACTTGGGGATCATTAGGAGAATTTGGATCAGCACTAGGAAGTTCACATAGTTCACCAAGTTCCTCACTGCTTTGCTGTAATTTAAACCAGTATTCCCTGCCATGTAGGACAGAGGGACATGACTGCAGGAGATTAAAGGTCTTCTTGTCTCTTAAACACCTGTGACTGAATTGCATAAGGCTGAAGATCCTTTGCTCCTGCTTAGTGTGATATAACTGAACATATCTGGCACACAGACTTCAGAAGCTGCACTGCAGTTTAAACACAGACTTGACCTCACTCAGTTCGAACACCAGAAAGTGGGTAGTAGTGGTGGTGGGGTGTCCAAAAGGTGCTTAAATGATGCAGTAAGGGGCTGCAAACAGCTTGCCAAAGGAAGGGGTGGGTCAGAAGAGATCTTCACTGAGAACTTATTTAGGGGGTGCTTAGCTGAGGGTCATGCACTGTCTGGATGTGCTAACACAGAGTTGGAGAATTAGAATGGTAATAGTGACACTGCTGCAGTATTAGCCATCCTGGGCTTTGTACTGATGGTTTATCAGGAAGTAAGGCAGCCTGGCCTTGGATGCAGCGATCCCTGAGCCCAAGTGGGAACTTGCTGTAGGCTGACAGTGTAACATAACATACTGGAAATGTTAGTACTGAGGTAGAGGGAAAAGCTGGGTAAAAAAGTAAAATAATTTGGTAACTGGGTTCTAGGGGAAGAAAACAAGAAAGAAGAATTTCTTGTTGCAGTAATCTCAGGTTTGTTTTCACAGTTTTCTGCTGAATTCAAGGCAGTGAATCCAATGAGGCAAGTCCCAGCCTTGAAAATTGATGGAATCACCCTTTCTCAGTCAGTGAGTTACCAGCCACATCCCTGTTAACTGTTCACTCCAACCTGCTGCCAGTCTGGAGGGGTCAGCTTAGCCCCAACTCTTGCTAATGACTAACAAGGTGCCAAGCAGACACTGGAGGGAAAATTCTGTTGCTTAGATTGGTAACAAACTTCATTCAAAAGCTATTGTATCCTCTTGGATCAGCTTCCTTTTTCCACGTGGTCAGGATGTGAACTTTTCCATGGCTCTCCAGTAACTCCCCTTACCATAGAATGGCAAGGGTTGGAAGGGACCCCAAGGATCACAGAGCTCCAACCCCCCTGCCACAGACAGGGACACCAACCTCAGGCCTGCAGCTACACAAGGTTGCCCAGGGCCCCATCCAACCTGGCCTGGAACACTGCCAGGGACAGGGCATCCACCCCCTCTCTGGGCAGCCTGTTCCAGCCCCTCACCACTCTCTCTGTAAAAAACTTCCCCCTAATATCCAATCTAAACCTTCCCTCCTTCAGCTTTAATCCATTCCCCCTTGTCCTGCCATTATCTGTCCTTTTAAAAAGCTGAATCCCCTCCTGTTTCTCTGCTCCCTTCAGGGACTGACAGGCTGCAATGAGGTCCCCCTTCAGCCTTCTCTTCTCCAGGCTGAACCAGCCCAGCTCCCTCAGCCTCTCTTCACAGGGGAGGTGCTCCAGCCCTCTAATCAATCTTATCTCCTTGTTCATTACAGCTAGCTATAATTCATTACCTAGAAGACACCCGTCCTAACCCCAGGCTCCTGCCCCAAGATCCAAAGAAGAGAGCCCAAGCCAGAATGATCGCAGATCACATTGCTTCCAGCATTCAGCCACTCCAGGTATTGCCTTGTCATACCCATGCAAATGAAAACCAGGCTGGGTTTCCTGGAGTCTCTGGATCTCTGAACAGCCCAGTCTTTTCAAATTGCTGCCAGCCCATAGTTTTCAGACATGAAATCTCTGCTTGGCTTCTTCCTGATCTGCCAATGGCAACAATAGAGTTGTTTTGTTGAAAACAATTTCCTATTAAAAAAATCCTATAGCACTCCAGGGTTCTTCCCACAAACAGCTGAACTCATGCAGTTTCACACAGGGTTTAGTATATTTTAGGAAGACAACTGAGTAACCCAAAGGGCAGAGGTAAGGGGATACCCTGGTAGCTGTTACAAAAGGACAGTCCCAGGGGACAGATACAGCAGGGTGCATAGATTCCGTGATGAACTCAGGCTGGGGGGTTCAGACTTGGCACCTCCTCATCTCCCCTCTCCTCCACTGCATGAGGTAGTGGGTAAGATCCAGCCAGCAGCAGTCTATCTGTCTAACCTGGACATCACTTGCTTTCACAGAATCTGAAGGTCCTGCAACAAATAGGGGAGAAAAAGGTGGAATGGGCTCAGAACTGCATTGTCTCCGGCTTCCAAGGTACGTCCCACATCCAAAGAGATCATAGAATCATAGAATGGCCTGGGTTGGAAGGGACCCCAAGGATCATAAAGCTCCAACCCCCCTGCCACAGGCAGGGACACCTCAGGCCTGGATCTACACAAGGTTGCCCAGGGCCCCATCCAACCTGGCCTTGAACACTGCCAGGGATGGGGCATCCACCCCCTCTCTGGGCAGCCTGTTCCAGCCCCTCACCACTCTCTCTGTAAAAAACTTCCCCCTAATATCCAATCTAAACCTTCTCTCCTTTAGCTTTAATCCATCCCCCTTGTCCTGCCATTGTCTGTCCTTTTAAAAAGTTGAATCCCCTCCTGTTTCTCTGCTCCCTTCAGGGACTGGCAGGCTGCAATGAGGTCCCCCCGCAGCCTTCTCTTCTCCAGGCTGAACAAGCCCAGCTCCCTCAGCCTCTCTTTGTAGGGCAGCTGCTCCAGCCCTCTGATCATCTTCGTGGCTCCTCTGACCCCTCTCCAACAGTTCCACATCTCTCTTGTATTGGGGCCCCAGCTCTGGACACAGGACTCCAGCTGGGGCCTCAGGAGGGCAGAGCAGAGAGGGACAATCCCCTCCCTGTCCCTGCTGCCACCCCTCTGCTGATGGAGCCCAGGATCCCATTGGCCTTGCGAGCTGCAAGAGCCACTGCTGGCTCCTGGGAAGTTTCTCACCCACCAGAATCCCCAGGTCCTTCTCACAGGGCTGCTCTCCAGGGGCTCTTCTCCCAGTCTGTGTCTGGGATTCTCCCGGCCCAAGTGCCACCCCTGACACTTGGCAATGTTGAACCTCAGTAGGTTCACCCAGGCCCATGATCAGCACTTTAACTCATCAACATTTTAACTGACCCTTCTAAATTCCACGCTGCTGGGGTCCTACTTTCCTCCTCAGGACCAAACAGTAGCTCTCCCTAGGCTGGTGTGTTGGGGTCCTGCCCTGCTGGTAACACTTCAGGGTCTCAGAGGAAAGGTACTGCCCACAGTGTGCTTCCACTGCTGTGCATGAAGAGGAGAAGCCTGAGGCCATCCTGTACCCTGCAGCAGTGGATTCACTGTCATGCATGAGGGCTGAGCTGACAGCACTTCTCTGTTCAACCCAGCTGCTCCCAAACTTGTGCCTTTTACATTAAAGTTCTGTCAATCTACATTGATATGCTTTTGTCAACAGAGAAAACACATCTGATGGCAAACTGCTACAGAATCGAGCCAGTAGCAGAGAATTTCTTTACCTCATTGGGAGAAATACAGTGCTTCTTGTTTCCTCAAAACTCTTTTCCTCCATGTGCTGGAATAGCAGGTCCATCTTCACTTATGGACAAACTGATTGGACCCTTGGATTTTTCCCCTCTCACCTATCTCTATAGTATCCTCTTAGTATTTCATGTGCCTTGCCTGAAGCAACTGGGGTTGCACAAGGCTGAAGGACCCCAAAGACTTACAACAAACTGCTCCTTTTACACACTCAGCTCAGGGTCCAAATCCCTCTGTTCATAATTCCCTGTCTAAAAGGTCTTTGGGGTGTGTCTTTCAAAAGTGTCTCCAATGCCTCACCCCAGTGTCCCACTTCTCTTGGCAGCACTGGAGCAGATTCTGCAGCACACCGCTGGGCGCTACTGTGTGGGGGATGAAGTAAGTTATATGACTTTTATGTACCACTGGAGAACTGAAACCCCCTGTATTCCATAAAACAGGAAAATAAATTAGTTCTGGAGACAAAGCCCAGCCCCATCCTGTGCTTGGGGTTACATGAGGTACCTTCATGAGAAAAAACAGCTGCATGGATCCCACTCAGGCCATTACTGACTGGTTACAGAGATGTTTACTTGTCCCTGCCTTTAACCTGTTTATGGCTAGATTCTACAGCCCTATCTAAGATGTGGCTGCTACTAAAGGACATAGAAATAGGTTATATATTACATCTTTAAGGGATTTGAGTTCAAAGTGCCCTCACATAGAGGCAAAGCTTGGCTCAAGAAACACAGGTTCAGGTCTTAGGTTTGCTCTGGAGAACCAAGAACTTGTAGAACTTTAACCAAGTTCTATTGTATTTTTCTGCCATGTTAGTCCAATTTTAATGCAGACAGAGTTCAGAGGGCTCACATATAAGTTCTGACCCCTTACCAAGCTAGAAGACACTCAGGCCTCTCTCATTTAGTAGTCCTGTTTGGCAAGCAATTGGATCTTTCCTATAAAAGCCTGGCAAAAACGTGGGCTCCTGCAATAACCTGCGATGCAGAGGACTGTCTAGTAGGAGCCTTATGGAACTAGAGCCCTTGGTGGGCACAGGCTGGCTGTGAGATCTCATGCTGGGGAGCATGTGCTCTGAAAGGCACACAGAGCTTTGTGACCTGGGGAGTGGGGTGGGGGCAGCTGCCTCTGTGCAGATAGACAGCTAGCTGTATTGTTCTCAAGTCTTCAGACCTCAAGTTCCTGAGCCTGTGTGCCATGGTCCTGTCACCTGTCAGGCCTTGACACTGGCAGGAGCTGCTTGATACTCCTGCAGTGCAAACAAGCAAAACTTACTCATCTTTTCCCAGCCATGCAAACACCCCCATCCCTCCACCACCTCCCTCTGCAGCTTGCCAGCAGACTTGTTTGCTCTGAGGCAGTTGCCATAGAAGCACTGTGTCCTCCCTGAGGTCACAACAATCAGCTGGTGAATATGAAGCTCGCTGACAGCTGCTTCTCCTGGTAACTCCTATGAAGTTCCTTTCCTTCTACTGTTGTTGTATTATTTATGCTGGGTTAAAGAATAGGATTGTTGTGACAACACCTCTGTACTGGCTGATAAACTAACTTCTATCCTGCTGTCAAAGCTGGCAACCAGAGGGAAGCATGCTGGGACAGGCTCTGAGTTACTCTGACCCCTTTTCTCTGCTACATTTGCAGATTTCAATGGCTGATCTGTGCTTGGTGCCTCAGGTTTACAATGCTGAAAGGTAACTAAGGCTGAGCTTGAGGTGCTTTCTTCAGGGACACCTACTCCTTGCACTGGGCTGTCAGAGTTCATGTTCTGCTGCTCCTTGTGCCAGTAGGAAAGCATCCCTCCCACCTCTCCTATCCAGTTATGGTTTCTTCTCCACAGTAGTTTTTCTATGTCATAAATACCATCTCTTTTGGAAGCTCTTGGAAATAAGAAGCTGGGCTCTCTCCTTAGAGACCCCTAAAGGAAATGTCCTTAGAAAATCTAAGGTTGCCCTCACTCCACCTTCTCTCTCCCAGTTTGCCCTATATTTACACTGCACACAGGGAGGGGAAAGATTAGTCTGGCTACAGAAAGCTTTAAACCCATGTGAGTAGCAGCTGCATGATTCTGAGGAAGAGCATAGTGCCTTCTCACCCTGTGCTGCACACTATGTAAAAGCCTAGTAAATACAGAAGAACTAACCTCTACTCTAGCATTTGTTTGTAAACCTACAAATATGAACCTTTTCTCTTAAGGAAAAGTACCCCAGCCTGGGAGCTTCTCCCATATAGGGTAGGCACAGCACACTGCTCTTGACCCTTCTGCTTACTGCTGCACTGTCTGACTCAAGAGTACCTCTCAAATTCTTTGCCTTTTGCAGATTCAAAGTGGATATGGGTCCATATCCCACAATAAGCAGAATAAACAAAGCTCTCCTGGAGTTAGAGGCATTCAAAGTAAGCCACCCATCCCGGCAGCCAGATACCCCTGCAGAGCTGCAAGCTTAAAGCCCTTCTATTCATTACATCAAGCAAACTGGAGTGTCAAAGAGAACAACAGCTACAGCTTGAGAAGGGCTCTGTGCCAGCAGGAAGCCCTAGTGCTATTGCCTCTCATCTGGATGGGAAGAAGGGCAGAGGACCTGGAAGTAGCCTGGATGACTTACAAGAGCTCTGACTCTGCTAGAAAGTTTTCAGCTACTTCTGACTGTTTGTTGGCATTTTTTCCTCTCCAATGTGTATCCATGAAGCAGATTAAAACAGAAGCATCCATAATTAATCAGAAGTCCCCTTTGTGTTGCTTTGGGTTGGGGAATGTGTCCCCAGACAACTGTGAGGCATTGAGACAGTTCTGGACTCCCCACAAGGGCTGCTTCTTTTGCCTGCTTCTCCTTGCAGCTGCCTCAGAGCTATGGCATAATGATCAGTACCATGGATATAAACAGGAAGAGCTAGTCTCTGATAGAAGACTGCTTAATCCTAGCCCTTGTTGGGTCCTGTGGGTCTTGCCACCCTTGCAATGACAAGAGAATTACTACCTGGGACACCTGATTTGTACCTCTTCCTTATGTCTAGCAGGAGGACCTGTCTAGAGCAAAGCTAGGTGGTTTATGCCCCAATCAGCCAGACACAACCACCTCAGTCCCATATGCTGAAAATGGTGTTCTCCTCCTTTTCTCATCCTCAGACACCACTCAAAGGTGTTTTCCTAGTCCTCAGCTGCAGATTCTTTCTAAAGGGAATCCCACACCAAATTTTCTCCAAACCAGAATGACACCTGTATTGTCACTGTGAGGACCTTCCAAGGGGCAGGGAGCAAATCCCATTCCCTTCATCCTAAATTAAACCAAACACCTGAGTCACTCCCAGAGCTGAAAGCAACCCAGGAATTCCATCCCAGAAACCTGTAGGACAAGAAGGGAAACACAGAAGCCCATGACACTGTTCTGTGCAGGCTCAGCCCAGGTCTCACTGAATGCTTTGGCACCCAAGCCAAGGTGCCAAGCCAGGGATAAGGGATGGAATTTCTGTCAGTCTGATGCCATATTATCTGCTGCCTGAAGAGGGAAATACCCATCAGAAAGGCTTTACAAACCCATGATCTCTTGTGCCAAGGCAGCATTCACCTACATATACTTGAAATACCACAGTGCTTTGACTCATTTATTGCCAACCATGACTGTATTCAGGTTGGTGAAGAGCCTTTGCTGTTCCAGGCTCATTCTGAGTAGTGTGCATTATCCTAGGTCCAGCTGGATCTTGACTGTGCTGTTGTAAAAGGTCCCAGCACAGTTGGAGCCCCCAAAGACCAACAATGTATGCAGGTTATCCTCCTCTTTGTCCACATCCATCTGTTGGGCAGGAGTCAGGTCAAGCAATGTGTGGCCAGCTCGAGGCACAGAGCAGAGGTCATGGTGGGTCACTGTGCTCCATGAAAGAGTATCTGGGGTAGAAAGCAGCTATCAGTACTGACAAACCCTTTCCTAGTGGGAGGGGTGACACAAGTGGTCCAGACTAGGTGTTCAGAAACACTACTGTAGCCCAACAGTCACCTTCAGCTGTGGGAAGTGGGGAGGAGAGTCACTCACCTAGGTGGAAGATAAAAGCATCCTGCAGGGCCCCCCTGGTATTGCAGCCTCCGCTGATGAGAACCTTCTGGTCTGACACTGCCAGAGCTGCATGAAAGCTGCAACCAAAGCAAAGCTGAAAGGTGGCTACAGCAAAACTTCCTGGGGTTGCCTCAACAGGAGGCTGGGAGCCTAAGCTGCAGAATGGATGTTAACTTCTGCTGCTCTTCTGCCTGACTTGCTGAATAAGCCTGAAAGATCTGTTTGTTTGCCTGTGCAGGCCAGACCATAGTCAGGCCTGGAAATCACCTCATTCTCTCAGAAGAAGCTATCAAAATTCCTCTGTTTTGCTCTATGGAGTGAGATAGCTGGCTAGCTGGGCTTTGGTCTGATTTAGTCATTGTTCTAGGGGATAATAATGTCCCTGTAGGGACAGCATAGCCCTAGCAAAAGTTTCTGCATCTCTGTGTGTGTCTGGTGCACTCCAGATGCTGTGGAGGCCAAACTGCAGGCAGCACAGTTCACTAGCCCATGGCAGAAGCCTTCCCCTAGCCTGAAAGGCAGATTTCCAGGGGGACTAAGGGGTCTTTACCCCCTACCCTACAACCACCAACTAGGACAGCACAGGAGTGTCTGGTCCCACAGCAGAGGGACCATCCACTAGTGGGACAGAGTGATCACAAGCACTGTTTAAACCTGGCTTTAAAGAGAAAGGACAGAGGAAGGAGATGGCTCCTGGATCTGCAATAGGATCTTACCAGCGAGCAGAAGGCTGTCCTGCAAGGAGAGGGACTGGTGTGTACTCCATGAAACCTAACAGCCAGGGGAAAGGCAGGTGAAATGTCCAAAAACACTCAACCTTGTAAGCAGACAGAAATTTCCACTCTGCCACATCAGCAACTTGTATTGTGTTCCCCAGCTTCTTCCAATAAAAGCAGTCTTTCATTTCTCCCCATTCCCTCCCCTCTTCACTCCAGAAGGGGTTTTTTTAACCCCATAATTTTCCATCTACATTGCCTAGTTAGGAGTTTTTATAACATTAATGCTACCTTCCCATTGAGCATGCCTCACCCCCCAGTCCCTGCCTTAGAATGGGCCTTCCCAAAGCATCCGCCTGGCACAGACTCTTACCCAGATCCAGGATGTGCATGTCACTGAGGTAGAAAGAAGTCCTCCGTCCCCCAAAAATCAGCAGCTTGTTCTTCAGCAGAGTGGCTGAATGGCTGGGCAGAGAAGCAGCAAGTGAACAAAGTATCTCCAGCAAGTTCCCAAACCTGAGGTTTCAGCCTTGGCTTCTGCTATTGGACTGCCATAGCTTCAGTCTACACCTGCCTCTACCCCCAGCCACTGCAGCCCACAGACAGATTCCCACCAGGATTCAGGACAGGAGGTACTGGGAATCACACTGCTCAAATCACAGCTTTGTCTTAAGGAGACAGCAGTGGAAAACAATGACATAATACTGAAGAAATTAAAGTGGGGTGGGAGGGAAGGTGAGCAGAGGTTTCCCTCTCTGTTTCGGAGGGCTGGAATAAGAGCACCCTCACCCAAGCCTCAGCCAAGGCCTCTCCCCCACCCCCCCCCCCACCAAAGCCTTGGCAGAGGCCTCTCTCCCCCCCCACCAAAGCCTTAGCAGAGGCCTCTCTCCCCCCCCCCCACCAAAGCCTTGGCAGAAGCCTCTCTCCCCCCCCCACCAAAGCCTAGGCAGAGGCCTCTCCCCCCCCCCCCCAAAGCCTAGGCAGAGGCCTCTCCCCCCCCCCCCCCCAAAGCCTAGGCAGAGGCCTCTCCCCCCCCCCCCCCCCAAGCCTAGGCAGAGGCCTCTCCCCCCCCCCCCCCAAAGCCTAGGCAGAGGCCTCTCTCCCCCACCACCAAAGCCTAGGCAGAGGCCTCTTCCCCCCCCCCCCCAAAGCCTAGGCAGAGGCCTCTTTTCCCCCCCCCCAACAAGCCTAGCCAGAGGCCTCTCACCCCGCCCCCCCCCCACCCCCCCCCCCCCCAACCCTAGACAGAGGCTTCTCCCTCACCCAAGCCTAGGCAGAGGCCTCTCCCCTTCAGAGATGGGTTGGTACCAAATTTCATGCTCTGGATTGAAGACATAGAGCACGTTGCTGCAGGGTCCAACTGCCAGTGATGCCTTCTTGGAGAAAGTCCCTCCAAAAACAAAGAGCTCCTTGCGGTAAATGGTTGCACTGTGGTAGGTGAGCACTGGCATCCTCCCTTTAGCCTGGAAAAAGTTTAACACATTTTTGCTACAAGAAATGTATTATTTGCTGCAAGACCTGTAGGAAACATTGTGCAGTAAAGCTGGCAACTCTCAGTTTTCACTTTATCAATTCCCCAGACCTTTGCCACACAGGCACACAATGCATCCTTTGTGACCGCTGCACCACCAGAATGCTTTGATGTGAGAAGTCAACCTCCTGCCACAGCTTCCTCAGAAAACAACAGATCTCATCCAGGCTTATTCTGTAAAAGCCATCTTGTGACTTAGCCAGGAGAGACAGATAGTCCCTTGCTGACAGGGCCCTCTGCAGGGCAGGACATAGAATCATACAATGGCAAGGGTTGGAAGGGACCCCAAGGATCAGAGAGCTCCAACCCCCCTGCCACAGGCAGGGACACCAACCTCAGGCCTGCAGCTACACAAGGTTGCCCAGGGCCCCATCCAACCTGGCCTTGAACACTGCCAGGGACGGGGCATCCACCCCCTCTCTGGGCAGCCTGTTCCAGCCCCTCACCACTCTCTCTGTAAAAAACTTCCCCCTAATATCCAATCTAAACCTTCCCTCCTTTAGCTTGCAGCTGCTCCAGGAGCTCTTCTCCCAGTCTGTATCTGTGTCTGGGATTCTTCGTGCCCAATGGCAACACCTGACACTTCAACATGCATCTAAAGAGCTCAGATCATCTGTGCTCAGGGCAATCCCTGATTTCAGATGATCAGACCTGCTCCTCAGCATTCAGTGCAGCTCACAACAGCACCATATAAAATGAGGGGCCATTTCCTTCTGCCACATGTACAGTGCCTCCCACCCATGACCTTGGTCAGACACAGCATTCTGCAGCAACCACTTTTTCACCTTCCATCATTCATTGTAGGCACAGCTCCTGGCTTCTGCCAAGCTTGTGGCCATTCAACATAAGAGTTTTAGATCTGTCAATCACAACTAAGCAGCTCAGGCAACCTACAACAACAGTGGACCAAGACTGCTGGAGTAAGGACACAGGCACATTGATTGCCACTTTCAGACAGGACCTGCCACCCCTCCTGTGCTTTTGTCTTGGAAAAGCTGCAGTACTTACAGCCACAAGGAGCCATTTCCAGGTGACTGTGTCCAGAATGTAGATGCTGCTGTAGTCCTTGTCCTCCCTTATGCCCCCAAAGATGTAGATACGCTTGGTGTCTGGGTCATAGGTAGCTGTGTGACCACGCAAGCATGATGGCATGGCATTTTGTAGCTGGAAACCCACTGGAAGCCAGAAATCACTGTCTGTGGGAGCAACACCAGACACATGGTGTGAGAGTTCACAGATGGTCTCAGTTTTTCCAGATGTAAAGTCATAAAATCTTTACTCAAAATTTTGATCCATTCATCTCCTACTCTCCTTTGAATCACAGCTAGAGGGACTCATTCCAGAAATGTTTTTGTGTAAGAACTGAAGTGGAACACTAACTAGGTGGGGAATAGAAAGGTGGAAGAGAGGATCTGTGAGGTACAGAAAGCTGCAAGGCACTGGAATTGTACCTCACTTCTCCACCAGTCATCTGCAAACTGCACTGCTGCTTTTGCCCCTTAAAACTCAAACTCTTTCCAGAATCATAGAATGGCCTGGGTTGGAAGGGACCCCAAGGATCACAGAGCTCCAACCCCCCTGCCACAGGCAGGGACACCAACCTCAGGCCTGCAGCTACACAAGGTTGCCCAGGGCCTCATCCAACCTGGCCTTGAACACTGCCAGGGATGAGGCATCCACCCCCTCTCTGGGCAGCCTGTTCCAGCCCCTCACCACTCTCTCTGTAAAAAACTTCCCCCTAAGATCCAATCTAAACCTTCCCTCCTTTAGCTTTAATCCATCCCCCTTGTCCTGCCATTGTCTGTCCTTTTAAAAAGTTGAATCCCCTCCTGTTTCTCTGCTCCCTTCAGGGACTGGCAGGCTGCAATGAGGTCCCCCTGCAGCCTTCTCTTCTCCAGGCTGAACCAGCCCAGCTCCCTCAGCCTCTCTTTGTAGGGCAGCTGCTCCAGCCCTCTGAGCATCTTTGTGGCTCCTCTGACCCCTCTCCAACAGTTCCACATCTCTCTTGTATTGGGGCCCCAGCTCTGGACACAGGACTCCAGCTGGGGCCTCAGGAGGGCAGAGCAGAGAGGGACAATCCCCTCCCTGTCCCTGCTGCCACCCCTCTGCTGATGGAGCCCAGGATCCCATTGGCCTTGCGAGCTGCAAGAGCCACTGCTGGCTCATGGGAAGTTTCTCACCCACCAGAATCCCCAGGTCCTTCTCAGCAGGGCTGCTCTCAAGAAGCTCTTCTCCCAGAACTTACATCCTAGCTCCTGGAGGGCTCTCACATATTACCCTGCAGCCACTCATGACACTCTACACTGTCAAGCTCAGCCTGGTGACCGAGCTGGGAGATGCAATACCTTTGCTGTCCCCTCTGTAAACACAGACCCCTGAATACCACCCCACCTCCCCAAAATCTGCATGAGTGTTCCTGAAATCCCACTGCCCCCCATTGGCTTTGCTAGCCCTGAAGTCCCCACCAATTTCCAGCTTCCATAGTGGATCCCTGCAGGCCTGCTGATCAACACCTTCTCCACCGATCAGAACAGCTGTCCCCGGGTCACTGAGGCACATGGCGTGGCACCACCGTGGGCTGGGACTGCCTGGGGAGGGCAGAGCACAGGGCTGTGAGCGGCACCAGCTGAGACACCCCCAGCTCCCTTCCCTGCTGGGAGAGCAAGGCAGCTGAGGGCTCAGAGGGGAGAACTGGGAAGGCAAGGGCCTTAGCTCCCCCAGGAAGTTCTCATGTTGGCTTTGGGGAATAATTACTGTACTAGAAGAGGCACCACTAGCAGAGTGAGCCAGCAAACAGGCTGACTGTATGTAGGATGCATACAGACAGGCTTGGATGTCCCACATCAATTACCTATCCCCAGAAGGGATATCCCAGTTGTGCTATCCCCCCTGTGTTACTCCTTGTGAGGAAGGGCTACCTAGGGACAGCTTGTTAGTGCCTAAGATATAGCAACCAGAAGCCTGGAGCTGCTTCCAAAGATATTCCCCCTACTGCTCTGTTCCTCCTACTTTCATCTTCCAGGCCCCTGCAGTTAGCTGAACAAGCTAAAAAAAAAGACTTTTTAATCAGCCTATTCCACATCTCACCCTTTTCCTCAAAGGGATGTGCACCCAGAGGTGTGCCTGGGATCCAGAGGGGCCACAGAAGCACCCTGGGGAGCCTGACAGTACTGGAAGCACCTACACTGAGGGCAACTGCAGGGAGACAAACAGTACATACACACAACCTACTTGTTATTCTTGATCACTGGGGAGGTTAAAGGATAAAGCATGAGAAGCCTGTGATGTTAAAGGGAATGGCATCCCTGAGGGGCTGAAAAGACAAACCAGGAATCAGGTCCTCACCTTGCAGCTCCTTCACTGCCAGATCTGCAGAGGAAACACAGAGATGACTCCATAAAGAAAGCAGCCAGCAGACACACACTGGAAAACTATAAGGTCCACAGTTTAAAAGCCCTTTTGCCTTCTTTCCTCCAACCCACAACACAAAGCTACCTCACTGCAAAGGAGGAAGACCAACAATCTTGAAGAAAGTCTCATCAGAAGAAATATAAAAGATGGCTAAGAGCAGGACACACTGCCTTTGACTGCCATCATGCTGGCACCATTACATTTTACCCCTCTGATGGAAGCTCATTTCCCCCCTTCTCACACTGCCTACAGCAGAAGTGTCTTAATGATGGAGCTACATTTGCCTTTGTGAGAAGCAAGCCAACTCTCAAGAAGTCATTTCACATGAGGACCACTGAGTTATTGTCAAACATTTACACACAAACCTGGAATTCATACTCCAGAAGGCTTTGCTTCCAAACCCCTTGGCAGCTACCTTCTCACTACTGAGAAGTCAGTACAAGTATACTAGTTATACATACACCCCTTTCATACTGCCCATGCTTTAATAATAACCAATGCCTTCTATAGAAGAAGTGGTACAACTGCTAGTAGAGGAACAGACCAAAGGAGAGGTTACAGAACATCACAGTAGGTAGCTTTCTTGTACCTCAGTTTAGTCATTTGTAAGACATGGCTAACAACACTTGCCTTCATTTATAAAACACTTATATGAAGAGAGAGGCATATTATGTTATGGTACAGAGTGTTGGCACTAAGTGTATCCCATGTTCTGTCTCTGGCCTCTTCCCAACAAGCAAGAATTCATCAAGCAGTTTATCCAGGACTAAGGTGCAGTTCTCAGTACTTTGCAAGCTAAGACAGACAAGCTAATGTTGCCTTGAAGGTACACAGAAAAATGAGACTGGAAAGTGGTTGCCTGGTAGTATTGATAGATTATTCACACAAGACCAGTAAAGTAAACCTGGAAACTCTGGGAGTTACCTTCTTCATTGAGATCTCTCTCAGATTCTGTGGGTTCAAATAAAACTTTCCTGGGCTTCTTGAGATGGACAGGACTCTTCCTCCAGGCCTCACTGGGTTCCACCTTGCTAGATTGTGGCTTCGGGGCACAGGGTACCACCAGGGTCCTTGGTGGTGGGTGGGCATCCTTCCTCCCAGGCCTGGATGCTCTATCAGTCACCTCTGAACTCTGACTCTTAACCTGCAAAAAGAGTTCCAATCAAATCAGCCTGGAAGAAAGAGACCTGAAGCTACTGTGAGCTGTCCATTACTGGGCCAGAGATTAGTTTCACATGGTGCCTGTTTTCAGGCACTTCTTCCTGTTGAGTCTTAAAGGCCAGCATGCCAACAGCAACAACTGCCATATATATGCAAAGCAATGCAGCTACCTGCTGCTACACGCCCTTCAGACTGTTGGCTGTAACAGGCTCTGCTAGCAAAAGGCAACTGGAAAGGCAGACAAGCCATCTGTACCAGGAGTAACCAGGCTGATCAGTCATCCCAGGGCCATTATATTCAACCCTTCCAAAGGCATTTCATGGTGACTACCACTTGTGTTAGCACAAGTGAATCTCTGGCTCCAGAACTTGCTTAGCCACGTCTCCACTAAGAGACCAACAAGAAGTATTTCTGGTAGACACCAACTGAGCATCTACGAGTGGGGGATAAGTTACTAAGAGTGGGTGAAATAACAAGAGAAAGGCTCCACATACCACAGCAGGATCCTCCATGTCCTGGCTATGGGGCACATCATGTGCTGGGAGCACTGGTGACTGGTTGGCTTCTGGGATGAGGAAGGGGCGGGCGGGAGTACTGCTGGAGACACCTCGAAGCAGCTGCAGCAGAAACAAAAGGACATGCCAAGCATGCTGGCCTCTACCCACAAAGGGTGAGCAAAAGGTTGTCTTGCAAGGGACAGAGTCCCTGAAAGGGAACAGCTCAGCTTCCATCTCCAGCACCAGCAGAAAAGCAAAGGCAGGCACTGAGAGATGTGCAATCCAAGGGCTTCAGTGCAAGATAAAAAAAATTTTAAAAGTTAAGTACCACCAACCCAGGAGAGAGTGGAACTGGAAGTGAACCACTCCCGCTGCTGCTTGTCTCCTGCAGCACATGAGGTGTTTTGGCAAAGCTGTGTTTAGGGAACAGGCCTAGAGCATCACAGGGTTTAGGCGCAGATGTCTATCTACAGACCTGCATGAGACAGCTCTGCCTTGGGAGTAGCAAAGGGAAGGAAAAGGAGAGAACTGGAGAAGTTCTGTAGCTCAGAAGTTACAACCAATCGCAGAAGTTGTGACTGATCGCAGGAAGAGACCAGGATGTTGGTTCTTTTACCTGTCCATTGACAGTCAGCACAAGCTTCACGGGGTTGCCTCTGTCCATCTCTTTCAATGAGGCCATGAAAATATCTGTCCTCCAGTCACCTTCCCACACCAGAGACCTGCACAGGGAACCATGGCCTTTTAACCCACAAGTGACATCGACCAGGAAAAAATTCCTACCCCCACTAGCTGGTAACACTCCAAAGCAAGAAAAGATCCAGCCCTGAAAGCAGCCAAAAGGAAGCTCAAAGTGTCACTACAGAGAACACCATGGTGGAGGACCAGCAGGCCTGAGCAGCTCTGGGATGATACCAGCAGAACCAAGCAGCACCACTGAGCAGAAAGGTTTTCCAGGCTGCCCCTCCTAACACCTGGGCAGTGTTGGCTCCCATTGTGACCTGTGGGCAGGCTCCAGCATGCCGACTCGCTGCGGTGGGACGCCTGAGGACACCATCACATCCACGGTGATGCGTGTGTCCGGAGAGTAGCAGCTCCAGTCTCCCAGCCCGAACACCACCAACTGCTTTGGCAACGGCAGGGGCAGCCAAGCCTGGAAACCCATCTTGCTGGACTGGCTGCGAGGGTGGGGGAGAACAACAGGAAAGAGAGAGAATCACAAGGATTAAAATGGAAGGTCCAAAAAAAAACCGTATGGAAAGGCTTGAAAACACGTCTACAGCAGGGGAAGGCAAAAGGAGAGAGCCTGTGTTATTAAAAGAGGGCAAAATTAATAAAACAAGTGGCAGGCTGGGAAGGGAGCACAGCCAGGAGCTGGGGCAGCTCTGGAGAGGAGAGGCACGGCCAGACCTGCAGCTCGTCCCCAGCTAGAGCCAGCCCACCGGGGGCAGCCGCTGTTAGGCTACCCCTGCCCGGGCCAGGCCGCACCTGCCGAGCCTCCTTGGCGGCTCCCGCAGCGCCCACAACACGTAGAAAGCGAGGCCGCCCTCCTGGGCGCTGCCCGTCCGCCTCAGCCGTGCCCGGAGGCAGGCAGGCAGCATGGCGGCCAACAGCTGCACAGGCCCCGGGGGTGCTGCCGTTAAGGCGCCGCGGCACAGCTGCGGGCCGTCGCCAGCCATCCGCCACCCCGGCTGCCGTGCGGGCACAGCCGGCGGGGCCTGGCCCAGCCGCACGGCTCTAGTCAGCTTTAGGAGAAGCACAGACCGCAGCAACCCTCGCTCAAGCAGTGCCGGGAGGGGGAAACCAGCCCCAGCAGCAAGGAGGAGGTGAAAGGGCGAGGCCAGCCCCTCTGGCCTTCATAAGCCCGACCCTCAGCTCTGCAGCAAATTATAGGTTGTTTCCCAATTACTAAGCAGTGGAACCTGCACACACTTCTGGTAGCTCTCATAAGTAGGAGCAGGTGTGAAACATGCTTCTCTCACTCCAGTCAGGGCTACCACCAACAGCAGACAGGATGGCGGCAGAGCTTCCTTGATAATTACATATCTGTGTGTTACCACAGAGCCTCCACTGTGTATCCAGCACCACCTGTACAGCAGTGAATAGCTCTGCTAAGCTCAAAACTGCTGCTGGCAATCAAACACAACTAAAAGCAATGACAGGGCTTCAGCAGCCAGAGGTTTATATTCTCCACTTCAGCTGAATTATATTCTCCACTTTAGGGATGAGTCACTTCTCAGACAGGGCCAACAAAGGAGCTCACGATGATCAGTGTGTTTCTGCTGCAGCCCAACCATGAAAATTATGGAAAGAACTAGCATTGTGAACTTTCGCCTAATTTCCCTGCATCCCCACTAAATTGCTTAGTTTTCCTCTTGGCCACATGCTTGAGCCAAGCTCAAGGACAGGGGTTCATAGTGAACCTAATGAAGTTCAACAAAAGCAAGTGGAGAGTCTGGCACCTGGGGAGGAACAACCACATGGATCAGTACAGGCTGGGGGTGACCTGCTGGAGAAGAGCTCTGTGGAGAAGGACCTGGGGGTCCTGGTGGGTGACAGGTTGGCCATGAGCCAGCAGTGTGCCCTGGGGGCTGAGAGAGACAATGGGATCCTGGGGGGCATCAGGAGGAGTGTGGCCAGCAGGTCCAAGGATGTGATCCTCCCCCTCTACTCTGCCCTGGTCAGGCCCCACCTGGAGTATTGTGTCCAGTGCTGGGCTCCCTGGGATAAAAAGGACAGGGGTCTCCTGGAGAGAGTCCAGAGA
This sequence comes from Laterallus jamaicensis coturniculus, assembly GCA_022605575.1. NCBI lineage: Eukaryota > Metazoa > Chordata > Aves > Gruiformes > Rallidae > Laterallus > Laterallus jamaicensis. Next base: position 7,431,762 of record JAKCOX010000033.1, on the reverse strand, counting down.
AGGGCTACAAAGATGATGAAGGGCCTGGAACATCTATCCTATGAGGAGAGGCTGAATAAGCTGGGACTGTTCAGTCTAGAGAAAAGAAGATTAAGAGGAGGTTCATAATTGGTGTTTACAATTATCTGAAGTATGGGGTGCAGGGGGAATTAGCCAGCCCCTTTTCAGTGTCTGTGGGGACAGGACAAGGGGCAATGGCTACAAGTTGGAGCCCAGGAAGTTCCACACCAACATGGGGAGGAACTTTTCCCCAGTGAGGGTGCCAGAGCCCTGGGACAGGCTGCCCAGGGGGTGTGGAGTCTCCTTCTCTGGAGAGATTCCAGCCCCGTCTGGACGCCGACCTGTGCAGTATGAGCTGGGGAGCTGCTTTGGCAGGGGGGTTGGACCCCAGGAGCTCTCCAGGGCCCTTCCAACCCCTACAACTCTGTGATTCTGTGGTTTGACTGAGGCTTCCAAATACAATTCACAAAGTTGTACTGATCTTCCACGGCATTTGCTCAAAACCTTCCCCCCATTTTGGCTTGACTATGAAAAGCAGTACCCTACTTTGGGCAATATATCAAAATAACACCAGACTAGTATTTTAAGTGGGTTTTATATTTAAGATACCAATACAGGGGGATTAAAACAAACAGTAATTTTCCTTGCCCATGCTGCATAGCTTTCACATCCATTTACTGTGTCATTTTGTACCAAACAGCCATTCCCCTTAAATTGCAGAAAGTTTCTATCTTCCAACCCCTACAATTCTGTGATAATGAGCTCCCACTCATCAAATAGCTGTAGCACTGTTTCTTTTTGGTGGTCTTCCAATGTGCTGGAACATCTTTAACTTGGCAGAGGCATCTGTCCTTTTGATCATCTTGCTCTATGATTGCTCCTATCAATTATTTTATAAAAGTGCTACAAGGAAACAGGACTAGAACAGAGGTAACTAAGCTCCTGCAGCATTTGTCCTACTGAGCTTCATAACAAGACAGGTGAGAAAGGATGGTTCTGGCTACAGGCATCGTTCTTGTTCTAAGCAGCAGGTGCTTCCTTCAGGCCATGTAAATGTAATCCTCATAGTAAGGTAAAAGTTGATGGGCAGGCAGCTGCAAGGAGCTATGAAGGGCAAACACTTTTCTCTACATAATTTAATCAGTACCTGGTTACCAAAGATCTGTTTTTAATCCTTCAAATTGAAAGCTCAAGTTCCAGAGTAGCTTGCTATAGGAGATCTCTGCAAAGAGAGGTGAGAGGTACCACTACAAAGCACTGGAGGGTATTCAGATTCTCCCAATCTCCATGATACGAGCTTAGCTACTTGCTTGCTCCTCTCCCATCCTTCAAGCATTGCAGAGAAAAATCCCAGTAAGTCATTTTAACAGACAGGAAAGTTCCTGGCTGGAACCATCTTCACCAGCTGACAACAGAGCATTTTCCTATCTATTTGCAAGCAGACATTTTGAGTATTTGCTTCTTTGCTCATAAACCCCAGTTTGATTGCAATTTTTTTTTGGTCAGAAAGGCTGTAATTCAGTTTTTCATATCAAAACACTCTCTAGCTTTAAACAGAGGACTGAAGTTTTTGGTTGCATGGTGAAAAGTTTATTTAAAGGGAATAAGTTCCAAAATACTATTACAAATCAGCCACAACACATCAAATATAAACAATATAAACCAAGCATAGAAGAAATGCAAGCACACTATAAATAGATTCTTCATATGTGCCCTTCAGCAAGAGGTTCAGTGCCACATATTCTTAAAACATCCTCTCCACCATTTACAGCTCATACCTTGGGAGGACATGAAAAGCAAGTGGTTGGCACTGAGAACTCTATTTTGAAATCACAGAACATCAAGAATATTCACACTTGCACAGATAAGGACTGACAGACATCCATCACAGCTCACAAGAGCACAGGTCTGAAAAAGGTAGGCCCAGCTACAAGATGCTCCCCAGTGAAAGACTATGCTAGCAGCGAGTTGGGAGCAGGCTGCTTCTCTCTGAGGAGAGCAGATAGTCACACCAGGGTATCTTGGAGATGGAGAGAGACCATCTCCAGCTATTTATAATTTCCAGATGCAGCTCCTAAACTTCAAGGTCATTACTTGGAAAAGCTGCCTTAGCTCTGAGCTTAATGGTTGGCATCTAGCTTCCTGCCCAAGGGACTCGGCTCACCAGTCCAGATGGGCTTAAACCAGATAACTCTCACTAATGGGTCACCAAAATTCTTCACCTCTCCCTGCCTGAAAGAGGGCACATTTCCTGTGATGAAGCTTCTGAGAAAATGTGTAAAATCCAAAACAGAATGCAGAAAAGCCAAGGGGAGCCAGATCCACCATCCATCCACCTGGCCTGATGTTCTGTCCTTGGCTGCAACAGCACCAATGTTTCAGAGTAAGATGCCAGAGACAGTTTGGAGACAAATGTGGAATAACCCCACAGAAAATTTTCCTCCTAGCAAGATGTATTTCAATCCTGCAGTTTATGTACCTTTTAAAAGTTTATTTAGTTGGTATTTACTAAAATTCAAGTTATTTAGATAAATGACTTAGTATTTTTTGACTCCTGCTACACTCCTGGCCTCTTTGACAGTCTAATTAGTATATTTAACACAATCAGTTCCCAGTTTTTCCTTCTACCAACTGAGATGTTCTGCTACATCTACATCACATTATTAAAGCCAATATTTTCCCAGATATGAGAAAAAGAGAAACAGTCTTTTCTTTCACACTTGTAGATTAAAAAAAATTAACAAAACTTTCTTGCTTTGGTCTCTTCTCCAGCCTTGATACACATCAGCACACACCACTCACAACACTGGATTCAGAGACTTTAGATAAAATGAGGAATGGCCACAAGGAATGCACTGCTACATCCATCTAGTGTTCCTCTGGTCCTCAGGTTTAGCATCAGCATATCAGAAGTAGTCCTCTGGTGTTTCTTGGTATCTGACAGCAGCATATGATTTTAAAAGGCAAAAATCTTATGGCACCAGGAAACTCAAACACCATACTATTACTCATCTTACAGCAACAAGGCAGCCTAATGAACTGCTTACAGGGGCTCTCCTTGCCTGGCCTTTAGGAAGTACCTCCCCTCCACCCAAATGGGCAGAGAAACAGGGAGAAGAAACCCCTTGGATTAATGACATCTATGGCTCTTATTTCAGACATGCTCCCTGTTCCTAAGGCACCTTGTAGAGTGGCTTTAGTTGGGTTAGTGAGACAAGGAAGGGTCTAAGAAGTGGGGGGATAAAAGTAGAACTCATTTAGGGATTCATTCTCTACCCTAATTTCCCCAAGACTAAGTCTTTCAGCAACTAGACATTGGCAAGGTTCACCAACACACCTCACCAGGCCCAGCACCGCGGTGACTGACCCACTGCAGCCACAGATACAGGTTACATGCACAGGGTTAGAAGGAGACAAGCACACGGGGTAGAGCCAAACAGAAGGGCGTGTGGCTGTCTGTTACACTCAGTTGCATAGTAACTTGACTTTCTTCTTAGCACCTGAATTCAGACAACTAAGCTCTTTCTCTTACACATTTTTACCTTAGCTGTTCATGTAAACAGCTCATTACCAATAATCTATGTAACTATTACATGGGTCCCAACCATCAATTGGCAACTAGCCTATGTCTGGCACCAGTAACCTTTCACAAGAATCCATATTTACAGTTCTACAAAGAGCTTGTGAGTAAATCAAATCAGGACAAGTGGTCCCTGACTGAAGCAATTTTAACTCTGTTCTTAGTAAAACACACACATTTTCAACTCCTCCTGCTACATTACACCTAAAGGGAAAAATAAACAATAGAGAACTTATTATCATTTCATTGACATTAAAAAAATGCCCAGCAGATTGTTACAATTATAAATAAACAATTTTTTATACAAGCCTTGTACTACAGGTCTGGTTTATACCTCTGACTGAACATGTAAATGTTATTTCTCAATCTAAATTATATTCAACACAAAATGGAAAATATGTTGGTGCTTTCACAAAAGCAAACCCAAAATGCAAAAGAAGCTTACTCCTTGATTTAGCTTTTTTAATTTCTAGACACAGTTTACAGGGAGAAGAAACACATTTTAAAAACCTGTATAAAATCTTCCTTCTGCAGAAACAAAGAAGGAATTTTCCTTTGAGGATTAATTTTCCTCTCTGAAGTGCTACTGCCTTTTAAATTCATTTTTCTTTCTAGACCCAAGGTCTAGTTTCAAAGGTCTCCAACTAAAATAATAGGGGCTTCCATCACTGCCTCAAACAGATTACAGGATGGGATACAAATCCAGGAGATATACCAAACTGAGAAAAAGGATGTATGAGAAATAAGATTGCTTCTTTAAAGCAACTATGGGTTTGATTTTTAAATTGTAATGGCTACTGTACATCACTAGCCACATAGCCAAGCTATAGGATTTATCAGGAAATTAATAAAGACTACATGTCCCTCTGAAGAGAAGTTGCCACTTGGGTAATCACAGAATATACTGAGATGGAAGGAACCTGCAAGGATGGAGTCCAGCTAATGAATGCTATCTGAATACCTGAGAAACACAACCCTCATGGAACGTGGAAGCTTAAAAAACCCAAACAACCCACAGAACAAACAAAAAGGGGAATGATCCTGTACAGCTCTGAAGCTTCTGTTTCCTGCAGATGAAATACTCTGTGCCTAAAACTACCCTGTGTTCCTAAAGTTTCCCAGAAGTATTTGGTATCTCTCAAGCAGCGCAGTAACACACACCGAATGCTTGTGCTTCCACTGCAGCAAGCTTCTCTTACAGGCATGCTGCATTTGCAGACCAGGGGCATGTTGGTTGGGGTGACATCCCAGATTCAGTGCTGCTGTTGGGCTTCATTCAACGAGACTAGGAGATGGGCAGTTCTGAACAAGTGACATGAGCCTTATTAAAGGCAGGCCCACACTTCAGAAAGCTGGAACTGAGCAGTAAGCTTGCCTCCTACAGCACAACTTAACTAAAAGGCAGCGACTAATGGCTTGAAAACTGACACATAGTGTTTGCCAGTGACTCAGAATGGTTTGCAAGGCAGGCCGTATTAGCTTCCTACAACAGGAAAGAATGTATCTTGACCCTTAATCTGAGCAACAGAGAGACAGGAGGGGGAAGCAACTGTGGGTTAGCCACATGGGGGCCACACTAGAAGGGAAATAGAATTTGGGGCTTTATTAGTGTGTCTAATTGTAGAATCATAGAATGGCAAGGGTTGGAAGGGACCCCAAGGATCACAGAGCTCCAACCCCCCTGCCACAGGGGGCCTCAGGCCTGCAGCTACACAAGGTTGCCCAGGGCCCCATCCAACCTGGCCTTGAACACTTCCAGGCCAGGTATAACCCACTAGCCTACAGTAAGCCATGCAACTGAGGCTCAGCAATTCTGAAGTGTCTAATGTATGCACAGGTCAATGTGCCCTTCACTGTAAATAAACCTCAATTCAAAAGTGGCATGGGTGCCAGACAGCACACCACCCAGTGCATGCATGCAGGGTCCTGTGGGTCTCACAGCAAAGGACCAAAGGCAGTCGTTGAGTGAGGCAGTGCTGACACTGTGGTTGGACTGAAGGACATTTTCTATCTTCTTCTGTTTAGTGTCTAGCAACTTAGGAGACAGATGATTTAAACAAACAAAAAGAGCAGAGTGCCTTACCCAAACTGCTCAGGCCCGATTCCAGTGCTGTACAAAGGCCACGGGATGGTCTTCCATTTTCCTCAAGAAAAAAAGGACCAGGCCTTCCTAAGTTGCTAAATGAAAAGAGTATGGTACTCTGGCAGATACCAAGCCCTACTGTTCTGCCTCCCTGTGAGCTTGTCCTGTGGTATCCCCTGCTTGAATAAGGCAGCTTTGCAGTTCCCAAGTACATGCTCGCTCTCTTCTAAGAGAGGTGGCTGTTTTCTCCCCATCTCAGGGTCCAAAGCAGCAACAGATCCTTACCCTGACCAACTCTGCTCTGTGCCTACTCACTTTAACCAGTGTTCTTCCACATTTCCACCCTCCTGTAGTCTGCACGCTCTCTTACTGTTTTGACCTACTAAGTGCTCTGGGGCAGCGAGTAAGTAAGCTGAGATAGTTAAAAGAGCAGCTTCAATATGGAGCAAATTGCACAGCGTTACAATATAGGCTTAATAGGAAATATGTAGCCCTCCTATGAGAGGAATCTTTGGCTTTAACAACTCCAAAACCATTTTGTCCATCATCCCCTCTCAATAGAAGGAACAGATCGAGTAGAGATGCTTTACCTGGAGGATTTAAAAATAACACTCAGAACTCTACTGGAATCACCATGCAAACAGCCATTTGTGTCTCTGCAAAGAGGTATAAAAAATGTAAATACAGCAGTATTCTTAGAAAACAGAATGATTTAAAGTTGAAAGTATTAAAATAAACAACAGTTACAGATAAACATGATTTAAAATTCATTTCTGAAGGATTAACTTAATCCTTGTTCAACTCTGCCAGTACTTGAGCAGAATGTGATTGCTAATCCCATAGCTAGCTACCAAAACATGCCAAGGAACTCCATCCTTTACCATGTGGTCAGGGTTAGCAATGGCCTTGCTGATTCTGGTTCACAGAAAGAACTGGCTATATCCCACACCTTTCAAGTTTCTGAGCACAGATTTTCTTTTCTTACAATACCTTTGCAATAGCAGCTGACGAGTTACACTTCTCTGGGGAGCCTCTTCCTTGCTACATATGGCACTATCCAGCAGGCAGCAATACCACTGAATCAACGTGCTGCTACTTAAAAACATTTCCTATCTATTTCTTGGTTGTACTCCAACCTTTTTTGCATTTATTCAGCACAGCAGTTAAGTAACTTCTGCTTCACATCTGTGTTACAGAAAAAAACCAGACCTTTGTTGGTCACTGAAGTTTTAATCTAATATCCCTACGATCAACAGGTATGAGATCCAATGCTTAATATGTAGGAAAACCTGATGGATTTGTAGCTGTACACCCACCCCACCTTAACGTGTTTATAAAGGCCCACCATGACTGCCGCGTTGGGCCCGCCTGCTGTAGCGTGGCCTAGCCACTGCGCCCTCACACACACCAGCGAGGGAAGCACTGGCTGCTGGTGACAGGCAGCGGTGGCAGGTGATGAGATTATCAGTGGGCTAGGCGACAAGCCAGCTGTGCTTTTGGCTCACTGCAGCTGCCAGCTGCCCTCTAGCGATGCCGCAGGAGAGTCAGAAAAGTTATTAAAAGAACCAGTAACAGATCGAGGATATTCTCACTTCATGTCGTACCAGCGTAACGGGTCAAAACCACGACCACCCGACCCTGGCCTCTGGGCATTTACCAGCTGTGACACGAAGGCCCAAGAGCGAAGCCTGCACAGAGCAGGCCTCCCAAAGTTCTACAGAAAGAGCAGCTGCCTGTGGACAAGCGGGCAGTCACAACTACCTTCTTCCACTGGGGCAGCAGGGAAAGAGGGTGTGGGGAGAAACCAGTTAGTGTCTGAAGCGGAGCTGGCAGAATTGTGCCTTGGTTCTGTCACAGCAATGCCCATCAGACGGTACCAGGGCTGGGTGGCAGCCTGCTTCACTCGCCACTACCTGCCTGCCGTCCCTGCCCCTTCCTGTTTCTTCAGCTAGTATAATAGACATGAAAGAACAGAGTCTTATTGCGGAGGAGAGAGTAGGAGTTATCAAATTTCAGCAGGTAGATGCCCTCGCCTGGGTACTCGTGGCTGCCTGCCTGCACCTCCCGGTGGCTGTTCCTCCGATACACAGGCGTGATCTCTCCGAAGCGGTTCCGCAGATAGCTTTTGGAGCCTCTTTCCACATCACCCACAGGGGAGAGTCCTGAATAGGGGGGGAGGAGACAAGTAAGGAGCCAGGAGACATTTAAGCCACTAGATAGTCCAGAAATAGATCAGTGAGACCTGAATGCAGCAGAGGTATGCAGATATATGGAAGGCTAACTATGACAGCATTACCTATAGCATCTGCTTGTCAGAGAAGACAGCAGGCCTGCTGGCAGCCTAGCTCTCTTCTCCCAAGATTTAGGCCCTGACAATATTCTTCTGTTCCCATGAGAAAGGAAAAGTTCCTCATGATGAGACGATCCTAATAATCACATTCTCAAAACACAGCAGCCTTGCTGATAGGGGTACAGGCTGCCCTAAACCAAGCAGCAGTTATGGGAAGGTATATGGGAGTGACGGAACATGTCAGGAGCCAACCATAACAAGAGGGTCAAACCAGCAGGTGTGTGGATGCTTTTAGGCATCACAGGTAAACTAAGGATGTTTAGCTATAAGATGGGTTTAATCAGAACTCGGTATATTTTCTAACCAATCAATATGGTGTGAACAGTGTGTGTAACCAATTAGCAGGTTTTTAGCTTGCCATGTTTGCAATAAGAAAGGTATGGAATCTGGGTGATTTCACCTAATAAAATGGCTGGATGGCTTCATGGCTTCACCTAAAATTCATATATTGAATTGCATGTTGCTCCCTGCTGGACGCCACATCTGCTTTGACCTTTCTGTGAGTAATACCCAAAGTCCAGCTTTCCTTATCATGACTATCCACCTATCTGTGCAGTATGAGCTAGGGAGACTGCTTTGGCAGGGGGGTTGGACCCCATGAGCTCTTGAGGTCCCTTCCAACCCCTATAATTCTGTGATTCTGTGACAAAGGACATGCTGAGAATCGTTTGTCTTGGGAATACTGATGGGACATACCACTTGCCTATCCCTGGACTTACCTGGACACCTTGCTGCTTTTATACACACAACAGTGGTCCAGTGATAGAGACTTGAAGGAAAAGAAAGCCAGGAAAGCTCTGAGCTAGAACCTCACTGTGTTTATGTCCTCAATTCACTTCTACAAGAAGATTCTGCGTACTGGAAAACCCACCTCTCTTTCAAAAGCCTGCAAAATTAATTTCAGACACCAACCACCCAGCTACACTGGTCACATGTACACTGAAGCCACAGTACAGGCAGCACCACTGTGTGTTTCCCAGGTACAGAGACACAGACAGCAATCTTCTCAAATGCAGTCAGTGGGAGCTACCAATGTACTGGGTGAAAAAACACAGCCAATCAACACCCTCCCGCTCTCCCTCCTCTCCCTCAGAAACATTTTTACTCCATTTTTCTCAATCTGAGAGACTGAGAAAAACAGTCAAGTTAAAATTTCAGACCCTAAACTTTCTAGCAGCTAGAAGTTAAACAAGTTATTTTTCAATGTGTTCAGTTTTAAGAACGCTCTCGGAGGACAGCCGTTGGCACACAGTTAAAGCAGGAAGTTCTGAATGCTTTCTCATGACAGCCTAACCAGGAACCCAAAAGGCTGCAGAGATAACAAGCAGGCTAAGTAGATGGAAATGACAGCATTTGAGAGAGACTCTCAGCAGCATGGCAACAAGCACCACAAAGTAATACTTAAAAGCTCTGCACAAACCTTCAATTTCTTCCTCCTCCTCTTCATCCTCCTCATCACTGGATTCGCTGACCTGAACAGTAATGGCAGTGCTAGTAACTGTGGTCCAGTCAAAATAGACCCCAAACCCGATGTCATAGTCATCTGTAGCAAACTCCCAGCAGATGCGTTTGCCATCGGGATGGGTTGGCACGCGAACGGTCACCACCTCGCCTCGCTTCACCACCATCCGGCCATTCTTCTCCTTCCCTATCTTGGCTTTGAATTCCTTGGTCTTCTCAGTCGTCCACATGGTGGGTGGAGCCAGAGGGGGTGGCTGAGCTGAGACAAGGGAAAAGACCATGGCTTACCCAACTCTCCACTACTGACAAGAGACGCTATTTCTGACAGGGCTTTGGCATTCTGGAGCCTGCTCCCTGAAGCCTTGGATGTGAACTTTTCCCACTTCCTACCCAGAAGCTCAGATTTCCAGCAGGAATCAGGAGTGACTCCAGAACAGCCTCTGCTCTTCTCTAGCCAAGGCAGGCACTTAAAAAGTGGCCCAAACAAATGTCTTCCTTTCAGGACTCACCTTTCCTCTGGTCCCCAAGGAGGTCTGTAGTCTCCAGCTCAGCTGAAAGGATATCCACAGCACCAGTGTGATCTGACTGAATCATGACTATATCCCCAACTCCTTGTGGTACATGGTAGTTGGTTATCCGGACAGTTTCCTTCACAAAGCACATAAGAAACATTGTCACAAAGACCATCGTGGTAAGAAACTCCCCAGCTGGGTTTAAAACAAGGTATTAGTAATTCAGACAGCATTCTGAAGCCAAATCAGACCCTGCGGAAGGTTTTATTAGCCTTGGCTGGCTCCAAGACACCTCTCTGCACTATCTCCCTCATGGCACCCAAGTCATGACCTCTGAAGTCAAAGGCTGTGTTAGTCTCACAAATTATACACCCCTTGGCTTCTCCAGGAGTGCCTGGGCAGGCACATCTTAGCATCTGCCTCAGAGTTAACCACTACCTCTTGACAAAGCAACAGCATTACAGTTTTAGCTGACTACTCATGGAAAGAATTCCCAAGACACAGTCTCTCTAAGGAGAGCCTTTCAGGTATATCTGCATTTAGTCTACAGCCATAATCAAATTTATTTCATCCTAGTTAAAAGTCCACCTGAGTCACCAGGGCCAGTGCTCTCTCTTCATGTATGCAAACCCACAGCTCCTGAGCTGGGTGCCACTTGCACAGGTTTTCCCAACTGTATCTATAATGCAAATGAATTGGCTGCTCACCAGAGGAAACAAAAGACAGCAGAATCACTTTCAGTTCCCTCTTCCATAAATCTACAAGCAAGGAATTCTCAGAAGCCCCAGAGAAGAGGCAGAAGGTGAGAATAACCTTGAAGACAAAAACTGCAAGGAAGCAAGAACCAGCCAGAGACAAGAGAGGGATTTTGCAAATCAGACCAGTAACATTTACCCCCCACTAACATCTAGAAAAAAATATAACTGAATCTATGTTAATACTACTTTTCCTTAACACAATCCTTAAAGCTTCAGTCCCATACCTACAAGCACAGCAGCAGGGTGGAAGAACTATAGCTGCACCTCTCTCCTTGCTTTCAGACATAAGAAACACCCACCTACCTCTTTGAGGGACTCGACTGGATCAGGCAGCTTCTCTTCCAGCTCAGCTACTTCCTGGTCTTCCAAAGCACCAGCTTCCTCCTTCAAACCTTCTGTCGTGCCCACACTCAGCAGCGACCCAATCTGTGACCTTTCAGAGGGAGAGAGTACTACAAGTCAGCACACACAACCAGGGCACAGGCAGTAGAGGATTCACTCTGCCCTGGATCTTGAATTCAAAAGGACTCAAGCAAACAAGCTTCTGTGGTCAGCACCTGCCAACTGCACAAGGAACCTTTTTGCAGCCCAGTCCTGCCCTCATCTCCACAAGACAATGTCCCATGTGAGCCAGAGGGAGTAGTTTCAATGAGATACTCTCTATTTACTGTCCTTTAGACAGCAGTAAGTCACTGCATTTGCTCCACAGCATGCTAGCTCACCAATGCAGTACTAAGTGCAGAAACCAGCAGCAACTTTTTTTGCTCAGGAAAGGACAACTTCTTTAATGCCAGGAGACTCACCTGTCATTCTCAGGTACTACATGAAACTTCCATGAGAAGCACCCTGGTCTTTAATAAGAATAGAAAAGGTTGCCCTTTTGAAAGCAAAACCTTCTCCCAGCACTATAAAACCTGCCAACTGCCTTGGTCTAAAGGTAAGAACACAGCAGTGATGGAAAACATATCCCTTTCCTTGAATTTCTCCTTTCAGAAATGAGAAATACTCTTGAGTGGCTGCATCCACAGAGAAGGATAAATGTTGCTTTGGTTCCCAAATCTTTACTCCTGTTTTTTGTATTTATCCAGAAATACAGCTATTTCTTACTTAAATTCTCTCAAGAGTGTGATTTCCTTTCCTAGGTATGGCAGGACAGGCCAGAAGGTCTGTAAGAACTACTCCAGTGAGCTGAATACCAGGGTGCACAAAACATCAGCAGGTGGACAATATAAGAAACAGAGAGACACCTGGAGGGGACATTTATTTAAAGAAAGAACTCATAGTGATCTGTAACAACTTCTCCAGCAGCCCAGGACAAATTTGGATTTCAGTGCCATTGTTTTCCAGTTGCTTTTTAGCTTGGTGGCTGCAGGATCACACCTGGAAGGGTGAGATCACTTGTTACCATAGGTGCACACATCTACTCAAAAGGCTCTTCATCAACATGGGAGCTAACCACTTGGGAATTTTTGCCTCTAGACAACACTGAAGCCCAAGAGTCCCACTGAAAGATTAGCAAGAGCTACACAAGCTTTATAAGCAGATTTACAAAGACAGATTTCAGCTGATTCCTCCTCACATGACCCTTTTTGTGTCCCTTTAAAAGGCAAACTTAGACAAATTTACCAGGTGACAAGTATCCAGCATCTACTTTTGCCATTTTGCTCATGGTCTATAGTAAACTCTTCGAAGAAAATTAGAGATGGAAGAACACATGCTTAGAATCAAGGATGCTGATACAGATGTCATTAGTGTCAAGTGAAGATGGCATCAAACTGTTGTTTTAGCAGACAGGGCTGTTGAGGTTTTTTGCTAGAATTTTTCCTCCCCCTCTTTTTCAATCAGGTTGTGGTTTATCTACTGTCTGATGTAATTAACTCAAACATCTCTGAAATTGGATGCTGTGCCACAAGCACATGACGACAAACAAAACTCTGCTGCATGTGGTTATTAGTGTTTATAACCAATGCAATGATTTGGCTGCAAGCATCACATGCCCAACAGATAACATCATGCTAAACATCTGATAACAGGGTCAATCAGCAGCATTAATGAAGTAGGATGAAGAAAAAACAAAACATCAAAAAAAAACAGTAAAGGCTGTTTCCTTGCTCAGCTTCCACCAGAATTGTAGATAGTGGGAATACTTAACTATTAAGGTATCCTTCAGACAGGACAGAGACGGTTTCCTTCTGAAACTTTATTAGCTATTACAGTAGACTACAAAACCTTTCAGGGCTCCTTCCAAGCTGAAGGATTCTGTGAGGTTGAATAGCTGAACCAGGAACTACCTTCATTTCATAAGCTTTAAACAACCTCAAGCCTGGTTAAGAGCTGCCTCTCCTATACTGATTCTTGTATATACTGTTCCAAAGCAGACAATTCAGTTCCCAGTCCCTTATCTTCCCCTGCACAGAACCAACTGCCATATGGATGAGGTCACAGGGGTGAAACAGACTGTCACACACATGGGCCACAACGCACAAAGAGGTTTACCTACCTGCTCTGTGAAGTGCTGGACTCCAGAGAATCAGCCAGCTGATCTGCAGACTCTGGATGAGGCTCCATTTTCTAACAAGGAACAGAACATACACAGAGGAGGTGAAGTAAGTTTCAGTCTTTAGAACGCACAGACAGTAGGAAAAGCTACGGACAGCACTCCAATGTTGGCAAGATCACACCGCTGTGGAACAAGGAGCTGTGCCAATTGAGTTTCCATGTTATGGGCTGTTCCTAGCCCCTTGTAGAAAATAATACTAATACTAATAATACTACTAATATTTTTTTTTTAAGTCTCAGCCCTAGAAGAGGAAGAAAAAAAAACCCCAATTCATTTTTGGGTGTAGAACCACTCTCAGAAGCAGGACTCATTCAGGAGCCACCAGTCTGAATTGCAGGAGAGAACAAGGCCAGATTTCACCACCTACAAGCGGGCTGACAAAGCCCTGCTGAAAGCAGTCCCGCAGCGGTCCCCAGGGGACACCGACGGGATGGGAACTCCTGGGTCGCTGCTAAAAGGAGTGCTGCCTATAAAGATGGCCTCTGGTCTGCCAGACTCCGGGAAGCCTCTGTCCCCCACACGACTGCGGTACGGGCCCCACAGCCCTGCTGTGCCACCCGAGAGCCGCAGAACCTGGCGCTCCGCCGTGCCCAGCGCACCCCTGCCGCCCGCCCCGCGGAGTCAGCGCGCCCCTGAGGCGCCCCCCGCCCAGGGACACAGCGCCGGGCCCCCGGCACCGGCCGCACGGCGGGGCCTGTCCAGCTCCCGGCTAGACGGGGCCTCTCCCCCAGGGAAAAGCACCCCCATTCACCTCCCCCCATCGCCGCTCCTCCCGCTGCAGGGAAGGCACGCCGGGAGCTGCGGCTGTAAGGCGAGCTGCGCACCCCAGGAGCGTCCTCCCCGGGCCGGAAGGGGTCACCCAGCCACCACAGCGCTGCCCTCGCCCCGCAGGCAGCCCCCCCGGCACAGCGAGCGCTAGCCGAGGGCTGACAGCCCCCTGCTGCTCCTCACAAGGCTTTCGCCGAGGCAAACCGCCGCCGTGGCAGTAAGGCTGCTCCGGCAGAAGCGCGCTGAGGAAACCGCAGACTGGCGGCATTCCCCAGGGCCGTGAGGCCAACGCTAGGAGACGCGCCCCCGGGCCTGCCGCCTCACCGCCCGCAGCCCCGCGGGCAGCCCCGCGGGCAGCCCCGCGGGCAGCCCCGCGGGCAGCCCCGCGGGCAGCCCCGCGGGCATCGCCCGGCAGCCCCGCGGGCAGCCCGCCCCGCCGATCGCCGGGCTCCTCCGCAAGGACCCCGGGCGGGCTGCAAGCGCTCGCCGCCGCCGAGAGGGAAGCGTGCAGGCGGGGAGCGGCTCTCGCTCCCCCCCGCGGCCAGCCTGGCTGCCCCCTCCCCTGCCGAGCCCGTACCTGAGGGGACCTGAGGCGCGGAGCCGCCCGGCGCCCCGGCGGCCGGGGGCTCGAAGCGGGAGCCGGCGGCGGCGGCCAGCACGTCCGACATGGGCAGGGCTGAGCGGCCGGCCGGCGAGCGCCGAGCCGAAGACGGCAGCCCGCCGAGACGGAAAGAGCCGAGCGGAGCCGAAGCGCTGCGGCCGGTGGCGGAAACACCCGAGAGGGCGGGGCGTCACGAGCCGAGCGGCCGCGCGTGCCCCAGGCGAGCCGAAGGGAGTGGGTGGCGCCTCGGTGCTCTTCCCCAGCCTCCCCCCTCGACGCCGCAGCCAGCCAAGAACTAGTTCCGCAGAGCCACCAGCCGCTGGACGCGGGCGGCTTTCTGGCCAGGCAGAGCGGGGATGGCGGAGGGGAAAGCAGGCGCACTCCCAGGAAGTGGCCGTTGCCGTGGGAACGGGGCTGCGGAAGGACGCGGCCTGGCAGCGGCGCGGATGGAGCCCGGCCCGGGGCCCGCGGCGCCGGGGGCGGCCGAGGGGCCGGAGCCCGCAGTGCCGCGGCCCGCCTGCCCCTTCCTGGCCTGGAGCACCGAGGAGGTGGCTGAGTGGGTGGCGGAGCTCGGCTTCCCCCAGTACCAGGTGGGGGCTGCCGGGCCGGGCGGGGTGTCCTGGCCCTCGCCGCCGCCTGAGCACGGTGTGAGCGTGTGCGGGCGGGGGCGGTAGCGGCCCAGAGAGACCCGCTGCCCACCGGCCTTTCCCTCTGCTCCCTGCCCAGGAGTGCTTCAAGGCCAACGGCGTCACCGGCCGCCGCCTCATCCTCGCGAACTGCTCCAACCTTCCCGCCATGGGCGTCACGGACTTCGGGCACATGCAGGTGCGGCCGGCGGCGGGCCCTGGAGCTCTCCTCAGCCCCTCGGGGCACAGCTCTCACCCTGTAGGTTGGCAAGAGAACTAGGCTGTAGCCTGCCAGGCTGCTTGCTCTCAGGGTGAGCCTGGAACTGGACAGACGGGTGTGTTTAGCCAGTTACATTCCTTGAGTCTTTTGGGGCATAAATCCTCAGCGGGCTGGAGAGACCACAGGCTGCCCGTGTAAGGGGATGCACCTTACACACCCAGTGTCAGGGGTGGCACTTGGGCTGGAAGAATCCCAGACACAGATACAGACTGGGAGAAGAGCTCCTGGAGAGCAGCCCTGTGAGAAGGACTTGGGGATTCTGGTGGGTGAGAAACTTCCCATGAGCCAGCAGTGGCTCTTGCAGCTCGCAAGGCCAATGGGATCCTGGGCTCCATCAGCAGAGGGGTGGCAGCAGGGACAGGGAGGGGATTGTCCCTCTCTGCTCTGCCCTCCTGAGGCCCCAGCTGGAGTCCTGTGTCCAGAGCTGGGGCCCCAATACAAGAGAGATGTGGAACTGTTGGAGAGGGGTCAGAGGAGCCACGAAGATGATCAGAGGGCTGGAGCAGCTGCCCTACAAAGAGAGGCTGAGGGAGCTGGGCTGGTTCAGCCTGCAGAAGAGAAGGCTGCAGGGGGACCTCATTGCAGCCTGCCAGTCCCTGAAGGGAGCAGAGAAACAGGAGGGGATTCAACTTTTTAAAAGGATAGACAATGGCAGGACAAGGGGGATGGATTAAAGCTAAAGGAGGGAAGGTTTAGATTGGATATTAGGGGGAAGTTTTTTACAGAGAGAGTGGTGAGGGGCTGGAACAGGCTGCCCAGAGAGGGGGTGGATGCCCCGTCCCTGGCAGTGTTCAAGGCCAGGTTGGATGGGGCCCTGGGCAACCTTGTGTAGCTGCAGGCCTGAGGTTGGTGTCCCTGCCTGTGGCAGGGGGGTTGGAGCTCTCTGATCCTTGGGGTCCCTTCCAACCCTTGCCATTCTATGATTCTATGATTCCTCCCTGGGACATCAAAAGCACAGCAGAAGTGCTTAGCCTTTCTTTACACCTATGTTGCACCTCTTGCCCCATGAAATTGCTTAGCAAGATGCACGTGCCTTTCTTAAGTATCTCTGAGATTTTTTCAGTGATTTTCCATATACTGATATGTAGAACAACTAAAAATCTACCCAGATTTAACCTGCAGCGACCCACCTCAAGCACAAGGGGAACTCAGTATTGCTTCCTTGTTTTACACTTGGCTGAACACAAACACAAAATCTGCCTCTTCCTCATTTCATAGGTGTGTAATCATCTGGTCATTTTCCTTCCAAGCCTACATCTTCAACAAACACTGATAGTTATGCTAACTAGACTGAAGTTTGGGGCTACACTCTGGTCTTCCAAAGCTTCCTGGAGCAGAAAATAAGAAAGTAGACTTAAATTTCATTACCCTCCTTCCCTAATGGAAGTCACAGAGGGACACAGGGCTGCAAAATTTGTTTTGCATCATGCTTTAAAGCTCCTTTCCCCAGAGGACACAAGGTAGGAATTCAAATAACCAGGAAAAGAGAAAAATCTTCATGCTCCAATGACTAGAGCCTGAACACTTTAATTCTAGAGCACCAAAAAGCAGTTTTACCACAGTTCTGTTTGGTTGCACAACTTTGCCTGTTGGTTGGAGGAGAAGGCATCAAACAGCTTAGTTTTTCAGCCAGCCCTTCAAGAGTATTTCTGCTACAAGCAGATAGAGCCTTTCTATCACATACATATACACACAGCCTTTATATAGATGGTAAGGATTTTGTAGGCTTTGTAGCCCTCACATTGGGTTAGAGGGATTGGGTATGGTTGTTGGTGATGTAAAACAGAGACAGGGGGTTGGTTTTGCAGCAGCTTCTCTCCAGAGCCCCTTTCAGCCTCTCCTTTTACCAAAACAACCCTGCCAGGTGTTAGCCAATTCATGGGATTCTACATATTGTAACAGGTTGATGGTTTTACACTCACTGTGCTGTTGTTCTAGTTCCTTTGCCAGTGCACTACCAAACAATGTGGGGCTACTTTTGAATCCCCAGGGAAGTTCAGTCCAGCAGAGTTGCATCATCCTTCCTGTAGCTGGGCTTTCCAATTCAAAAGCAAAAATGGTCTGTGTTCATACACAGGTCTACAAGAGAAAGCATCTTTCAAGTCTTGTATGGCTGGAATCTTTAACAGTCACATTCTTGGCTTGTCCTGGTGTTCCTGAGGACCACACTATAGGCATTACAGCATCCAATACTTCATCAGGAATATCCCCCTCTTCCAGAGGATTCTTCTCAGTCAAGAGGCAAGGCTGAGCTCTCCATGCATTCTCTGGGGGAATATGTAACTGAACAGAATCTTCAGAGAAGGTTAATTGTACATTTCATTTACAGAGTAAATCCTGTCCAAGTAATGGCAAAGGGTATTCTGGGATAGAATCATAGAATCATAGAATGGCCTGGGTTGGAAGAGACCCTAAGGATCAGAGAGCTCCAACCATGTTCCAGGCCCTTCATCATCTCTGTAGCCCTTCTCTGGACTCTCTCCAGGAGGAGATCCCTGTCCTTTTTACACCAGGGAGCCCAGAACTGGACACAACACTCCAGGTGGGGCCTGACCAGGCTGAAATCAGAAGGTTACACTCTCAGAAGTGACTCAGAAGTAACAGCAGGGCTCTATTTACTGACAGTCCCAGGTCCAGGTAGCTCAGCCAGCCAGTCACCCACTCATCACTTCCTTAATGAGCCATTTGGCTTATTTAATTAGTTTTAACCCCTCTTCTGTGTATAGACTTTGGTTTTGACAATGTAATTTAGCAAACAGCAATGCTTTTGCATTAGGCAGAATAGAATCCATCTCGTTCACCCATAACTTGTCTTTCTGCAAGTGCAAAGAGGATGATCCAAAGCTGGGAGGGGCGGCTGACACGCAGGACACTGCGCTGCCATCCAGAGACCTGGCCAGGCTGGAGAGCTGGGCAGGGAGAGACCAGATGAGGGTCAACAAAAGCAAGTGGAGAGTCTGGCACCTGGGGAGGAACAACCCCATGGATCAGTACAGGCTGGGGGTGACCTGCTGGAGAAGAGCTCTGTGGAGAAGGACCTGGGGGTCCTGGTGGGTGACAGGTTGGCCATGAGCCAGCAGTGTGCCCTGGGGGCTGAGAGAGACAATGGGATCCTGGGGGGCATCAGGAGGAGTGTGGCCAGCAGGTCACAGGAGGTGATCCTCCCCCTCTACTCTGCCCTGGTCAGGCCCCACCTGGAGTATTGTGTCCAGTGCTGGGCTCCCTGGGATAAAAAGGACAGGGATCTCCTGGAGAGAGTCCAGAGAAGGGCTTACGAAGATGATGAAGGGCCTGGAGCATCTCCCCTATGAGGAAAGGCTGAGAGAGCTGGGGCTGTTCAGCCTTGAGAAGAGAAGACTGAGGGGGGACCTAATTAAAGTCTATAATTATCTGAAGTATGGGATGCAGGGGGAATTGGCCAGCCCCTTTTCAGTGTCTGTGGGGACAGGACAAGGGGCAATGGCTGCAAGTTGGAGCACAGGAAGTTCCACACCAACGTGGGGAAGAACTTTTCCCCAGTGAGGGTGCCAGAGCCCTGGGACAGGCTGCCCAGGGGGTGTGGAGTCTCCTTCTCTGGAGAGATTCCAGCCCCGTCTGGACGCCGCCCTGTGCAGTATGAGCTGGGGAGCTGCTTTGGCAGGGGGGTTGGACCCCAGGAGCTCTCCAGGTCCCTTCCAAGCCCTACAACTGTGATTCTGTGAAAGCAGAGCTGCTTGTGCCCCTAAGAGACCAGATGTGACACCACCCCTCACAGTGAACGTGGACAGTGAGCGGTCTGCTGTGCTCATGGGTTCAGATCCCTTTTGAATTGCAACTTCAGGTGTGAAACTGTTCCAAAAATCAGAAATTCCATTCTTTGGCCTGATGCTCTAACATAGAATGAATGATATTAGCTGTTGCCCTGTGAACTGAGAATTCCTGGTATTCTCTCTTGCATTTCAGGAGATTTCACGACGTGTCCGAGAGCTGCTGGGGACTGAGGAGCCTCTCTTCAACAGATCCATTGCCCTCCCATACAGGGACAACATGGGTCTCTTCTTGGAGCGAAAGTCCCCCTCAGGAAAGAAAGCAGATGCCCTCACTTTCTCCCAGTTTGTCCAAGAAGCAGGACTGGAGTCCTACACTGCAGTTCCTCCTTTGCAACCAGCCCAGGCTGGGGTAGAGGCAGATGCTCTCCCTGTACCACAGGGCACCCAGAGGCAGGATTAGAGACTCACACTGCACTAGGGACAGCAGAATAGACCCTTATTATCTTGCAGTTTGCTCGAGGAGGGACAATTCCACCTTTCCCTGGTTACAGAAATGGCCACTGCAGCTCTTAGCCATTTTATGACAGCAAAAACATCCCCACACTGGCTTTTTTTCTGCAATTCTTCATTTGCTTCCAGGAACTAAGCGAAGCAGAAGCTATAAATCAGACTGTACCACCGTCTGTCTCTCACTTCTGCTTCACAGTTGATTAAAAAGACCAAAAAAGCAATCATAGACATATTTTAATTACCAGGGATTAATAACAACTTCCCCACAGCTCAAGTGAATAGATTTCTCCCAACACTTTGGCATCTGCAGACAGCTCATTGTAAAGCCCAGATGTAAGATAAATACACATTACAGGTGTGGTGCAGGCTGCTGTCAGCCATGGTAAGTAAACATCTGGGGTAGTTACACCATGCACAACTAATCCCCAGCCTCACCACAGAAACGATTTCCTGTGAGGTGAAGATGGGCAGAGGTTTATCCTGGTGAATAGTGCTGAAACACATGATAGATGATGGCAGGAAGTATAAGAGAATACTGTAAGCTGAACTAGATAATTTAAGGAATTTTTAAAAATCCTTTTTCTTGGGTGGATTTGCACATTATATCCAGTTGCATCCTTTTTCCTTCAAAGAAGTATCATGTAGTCAGCAGTAGTGAGGTATGTTATCACCAGAAAGGAAGCCTGGCTCAACAGAAAGAGTGTTCCTGACTACATCATTGCTATTTTGTCTGCCATCAATGGCTTCCTCAAGATCCCTCATGGAAAAATAGTAATTTAAAAAAATAAAAAAAGCTATAGCCCAATCCCATTTAATTGGGCCAAAGCTTTTGCCACTATAAAATAACTGTAATTTGGTCTTGTAATTCAGTTTTCCATTGAAACTGCTACAGAAACTCAGTGAAACTGAAGCAGTTCATAGGCTGAGATAACTATGTGGTAAGCAAATTCAGACCAAAATAAAGCAAGACTCAGGCAGCCAGGGAGAGGAAAGTTTGCTGAACAGTTTAGAGAGTGAAACTTGTAGAAGCAAATGTGTACATAGGGTAATTGGCTGGGATATTTTAAACAGTCCAGGAACAAACAGTGCTGGTTCTTGCATCACTCAGTCCTGAGGGCCCTGGGATGAGATCTGCCATGCACTTTGTTACAGTTCATAAGGATTTAGTAGTTTCCTCTGGAATTTCTGAGAAAATGTTGGAAGCAGGTGTGGAGAATGGTGACTTGTCACCCAGCATCACATGAGGCCCCACTACAGCTGAAGTAAGAGATGTCTTGGTGCTGATCAACCCATGTTGCTTTGGAGGCCAGTCTCCAGTGGATGCCCAGCATAGTAGAGCAAGATGGCACAAGACAAGCTCACTCTTTTCTAGCTGCTGGCTAAAGGGAGAGGCTCTCTAGTTGTGCAGCTGTCAGGTCAAACAGGGGTAAGGTTCTGGGAAGCCAAAACAAGTGGAAAAGTTTCTGGGCAATAACAGTCTAATGCAGCTTGCTAATAATTAAACAAATAATGGTTTTCTTCAGTGTCTGACTACAAATCTCTTTCCTGGATATTTGAGAACCAGACAAACTCAGAGACATGAGTCTAAAGTGTTCACAGAATCACAGAACCACAGAGTTGTAGGGGTTGGAAGGGCCCTGGAGAGCTCCTGGGGTCCAACCCCCCTGCCAAAGCAGCTCCCCAGCTCATACTGCACAGGTCGGCGTCCAGACGGGGCTGGAATCTCTCCAGAGAAGGAGACTCCACACCCCCTGGGCAGCCTGTCCCAGGGCTCTGGCACCCTCACTGGGGAAAAGTTCTTCCCCATGTTGGTGTGGAACTTCCTGGGCTCCAACTTGCAGCCATTGCCCCTTGTCCTGTCCCCA
This sequence comes from Laterallus jamaicensis coturniculus, assembly GCA_022605575.1. Classification (NCBI taxonomy): domain Eukaryota; kingdom Metazoa; phylum Chordata; class Aves; order Gruiformes; family Rallidae; genus Laterallus; species Laterallus jamaicensis. The sequence continues at coordinate 7,410,059 of JAKCOX010000033.1, read as the reverse complement.
CAGACACTGAAAAGGTGCTGGCCATTTGCCCCTGCACCCCATACTTCGGCATTTATAGACATTAATAAGGTCCCTCCTTAGTCTTCTTTTCTCCAGGCTGAACAGCCCCAGCTCTCTCAGCCTTTCCTCATAGGGGAGATGCTCCAGGCCCTTCATCATCTCCCTAGCCCTTCTCTGGACTCAGTATTCCAGGCATTACTCTGCCATGCATAGCAAAACTGCACCGAATGGCTCTACAACAATCCTGCACAAGCAGGAGTCCTTCCTTCAGCAGCGTTCCCCTCACCTAACACCCTCAAAACTCTAGTCCATGAACTACTGTAAGGCCATTACCCACAAGAACTGTCCTCTCCACAGGTTCCCACTGGAATATTTGTTTCTGCATCCAATGCCCCAGCCCGGGTCAGTGGTTTCAGATGACCCTGATAAGTAACCAAACAGGAACCAGGGATAAAATGACTTAGGGGTGATAGTCTAGCTCTTGTACTGCTAATACATCATCTAAGGCAGGTATGTGGTCCTAAGAGCAACGCACAGTTCAGTATCTTCCGACCCAACAAGGCAGCCCATGCAGGCAAGTTTCAGAGCAAAGAGGAAGCCTGGCCAAGCAGTGCCTCATCATTCGACCCTTCACTTACTCCTCTTGAGTGTCTGAAGAGGCAAGACCTTCGCTGACAAAACTCTTGCACACAAACCGTGGGCAGGAAGTGTTGTGCCCTGCGCAGGCCGGGCAGCGTGCAGGAAAACAAGAGGTCACTGAGTCATTTTGATGCCTTCTGGTGAAGCTCTGCTGCGTGCTGCTCTTCTGGGCTGCACAGCAAATGGCCACCAGCCATTCGGTGCTGACTTCTCACAGAATCACAGAATCCAAAGGTTGGAAAAGACCTTGGAAGATCATCAAGTCCAACCAATCCCATCCTAAGCTGAACCAGACCCCTAAGTACCTCATCTCCCCTTTTTTTGAACACACCCAGGGCAGGTGACTCAGCCCCTCCCTGGGCAGCCTGTTCCAGCCCCCACAACTCTGCCAGGAAAAGATTTTCTTCTGATGTCCAATCTGCCCCTGCCCTGGGGCAGCTTCTTGCCATTTCCCCTTGTCCCATCTCCTGTCCCCTGGCTGAAGAGACCATCACCCACCTCTGCACAACCTCCCTTCAGGTAGCTGTAGGTGGTGATAAGGTCTCCCCTCAGCCTCCTCTTCTCCAGGCTGAACACCCCCAGCTCCCTCAGCTGCTCCTCAAAGGATTTGCCCTCCAGCCCCTTCCCCAGCCTGGTTGTCCTTCTCTGGACTCGCTCCAGGACCTCAATGTCCTTCTGATGGTGAGGAGCCCAGAACTGGACCCAGCACTCGAGGTGCAGCCTCACCAGTGCCCAGTACAGGGACACAATCACCTCCCCAGACCTCCTGGCCACACTGTTTTTGATACCAGCCAGGATGCCGTTGGCTTTCCCGGCCGCCTGGGCACACTGCTGGCTCATACTCAGCCTGCAGCACCAACACCAAACATCAACGCCCAGCCTGCAGGCGCGGGGGAAGGGGCTCCCCCTGCCGCTCCTGCGGGGAAAGAGCGGCCTTGGCAGGCGGCGGCGGTTGATCTGAAGCCTCTGCCCTAGGACCCTCTTAGGCGGGGGCACGCTGCACTGGGCGCTGGCAAGCCCAGTATCGCTCTTTGCCGAGTGAGCAGGCGCCCTCCGCGGCGTCACCCGGAGCCCCGTCACCCTGCGGCCGGCAGCGCCCGCAGCCGCTTCGGCAGCGCCCCGCAGCGCCCCGCGGCAGAGGCAGCGGCCGGACGCGGAACAGCCCCGAGTCCCGCAGCGGGGCAGCCCCCGGGCGCGGCTCCGGGAAACCGCGGCTTCGCCCGCGGCGCTGGGGGCGCGGTGCCTGCCTGCCTGCCCCCCTGCCTGCCTGCCCCCCTGCCTGCCTGCCCCCCTGCCTGCCTGCCCCCCTGCCTGCCTGCCTGCCCCCCTGCCTGCCTGCCCGCCCCAATGCCTGCCCCCCCTGCCTGCCTGCCTGCCCCTCTGCCTGCCCGCCTGCCCCCCTGCCTTCCTGCCCCTCTGCCTGCCCGCCTGCCCCCCTGCCTGCCTGCCCCCCTGCCTGCCTTCCTGCCCCCCTGCCTGCCTGCCTTGCAGCAGGGGCTGTCCCCTTCGCCCCCGGCCACATCGACAGGCTGCTGGCCAGAGCGCCGGTACCGCGGCCTCACGGGGGCATGGTAGCAAAGGAGGTGTCCCGACCTGGGAGCGAGGGCAGCCGAAATGAGCGGAGGGGAAGGGGAAGGGGAGGGGAAGGGGAAAGGGGGAGGGGGAAGGGGAGGGGGACGAAGGGGAAGGAGAAGGGGAAGGGGGAAGGGGAAGGGGGGAGAGGGGGGGGGAGAGGGAGGGGCGAGAGGGAGGGAGGGGGAGGGGAAGGGGAAAGGGGAAGGGGGAGGGGGACGAAGAGGAAGGGGAAGGGGGAGGAGAAGGAAGAGGAAGGGGAAAGGGAAAGGGGGGAGAGGGAGGGGGGAGAGGGGGGGGGGGAGGGGAAGGGGAGAGGGGGGGGGGGAGGGGAAGGGGAAAGGGGAAGGGGAAGGAAGGGAAAGGGAAGGGGAAGAGGGAAGAGGAGGGGGAGGGGGGGGAGGGGAAGGGGAAGGAAGGGGAAGGGGAAGGGGAAAGGGAAAGGGAAGGGGAAGGGGAAAGGGAAGGGGAAGGGGAAGGGGGAAGAGGAGGGGGAGGGGAAGGAAGGGGAAGGGGATGCTCCCGGAGAGAGCCCGGGGCTGCGCTGCGGTGGAGCGGGTGCCCGGTGCCGGCCGTGGCACGGGTGAGATCGTGGGGCTGGAAGGTCCCGCTGAGGGAAAGTCGGAGGAAGCCGCAGGGGATATCCCGCTGCGCCATTCAGCGGTGGCTGAGCTTCATCTTCCCACCGGATAGACCCTCCCTGCCTCGGGCTGGTCAATTCACGGCCCTTACCAGTGCCCGTGGAGAGATGGCCTCGGCAGGAGGGGCAATTTAGACATGTAGTGGTCTGTTTATAAAAAACAAAGTGTGTGTAAAAATCATCCCTTGCACTCCCCTCCCCCCCCAGTGACACATAGGTCACACCACAACTGCAGTGACACAGGAACGTGGAGAGGTCCAGGTCCCTCCCTGCTGCAGGTAGATTCCTTCAAGCAAGGTCTCCTCTCCAGCTGATGGGGAAGAAACTGAGTTTAGCTGGTAAGGAGAAGGAAGCAGCTATCCCTTGTTCCTTTGTAGGATCTGCAAACCTTTTAAGCAGCCTGGCATGTATCATGAAGAGCAGCATCATGTTTGGCCCCTCACTGGTCAGACCTGCCCAGGCTGCCCAGGGAGGTGGCTGAATCGCTGCCTCTGGATGCATTCAAACAATGGGTAGATGAGGTGCTCAGGAATATGGTTTAGTAGAGGATGGGTATGGTTGGACTTGATCTCAAAGGGCTTTTCTGACTGACTGATTCTGTGGCACTCCCAGGGTCAGGAGCAGTGGGCACAGATCATACCCCTGCTCTCAAAGCCCTCAGGAGAGCAGCTTAAAGCAAAACACAGTGCACCAGGATTGCTTTCCTGGCCATGACAAGGGCAGGCTGCTTCTTTGCCCCTTGTTTCCTGCGCTCACAGCAGATTATCTTGCAGTGATAATCTGAGGCCTAGGTAGGAGCAGGATTTCAATGCCAGCAATTTGTTGGATCTGTTTTCAGATTTATAGGCACAAAGTCTACAACTTCCCCTAGACAAACAGAAAGCTGGAACTCTAAAGCATTCCTGTGACTCCAGCAGTTGAGGACTTGGGGAAGTGACCAACCATGACAAGGTTGGTAACACTTCACAATAAAATTGTGGGAAGCAGGAGCACAGCTCCATCTCGCCCAGAGCACGAGTGCAGTGCTTGCCCTGTGAACTCCCAGACAATGGCAGCACATCCGGGCTCTGAAATGACATGCAATGTTTTACCTGAGGAGAGGGGCAGCAGTGACAAGGCTGTACACAGTGCAGTGTTTCTGGGTGGCAGGCTGAACAAGAAAGCAGAAGGATGGCTCATGTGATGGAAGGCAGCACAGGAACACAACGCCCACACAGGCCATCAGCTGAGCATCGTCATGAAAGCACAGGAGTCCCTGCTTCTGCAGGTCTGCTTTGCTAAGCAAGGAGGAAAGGACTTAAGAGCCCACATGTCGGGGAAGACAGCAGGCCTGCTGGCGGCCTAGCTCTCTTCTCCCAAGATTTAGGCCCTGACAATATTCTTCTGTTCCCATGAGACAGGAAAAGTTCCTCATGCTGAGAGGATCCTAATAATCACATTCTCAAAACACAGCAGCCTTGCTGATAGGGGTACAGGCTGCCCTAAACCAAGCAGCAGTTATGGGAAGGTATTTGGGAGTGACGGAACATGTCAGGAACCAACCATAACAAGAGGGTCAAACCAGCAGGTGTGGGGATGCTTTTAGGCATTAAAGGTAAACTAAGGATGTTTAGCTATGAGATGGGTTTATCAGAACTCGTTATAATTACTAACCAATCAATATGGTGTGAACAGTGTGTGTAACCAATTAGCAGTTCTTTAGCTTGCCACGTTTGCAGTAATAAAGGTATAGAATCTGGGTGATTTCACCTAATGAAATGGCTTCACCTAAAATTCATATTGAATTGCATATTGCTCCCTGCCGGTCTTCACACCCACAGAACCAGCACAGGTGAGACCAACACCTCCAGGCACTGGTAGCAACTTCCAGATCTTCCAGAGGAAGCAGTAAAAGCAATCTTGCTACCTTCATACAAGTTATATCCACAGTCTACTTCATTAGCTGGATTGTGCTGCCTAAAAGCAGATAGATGCTAAAAGCACAGAGGGGCTAGAATAGGTAGAAACCTGTTTCCCTTGAGGCTATCCCAGAATCACTGTCAGCTGGGCAGTGCTTGCCCTGCTGGGAAAAACCCCAACCACTTTGTGCCTTACACACCTGTAAGGTGAAACACAAACCAGACTGGGACTGCTGGCTGCCTGCCCTGAGAGGCACAGAGGGACTTTGCTTGCTGCCCATCAGCATTCCTACATGGCAAAGGGCAGGAGCAGAGACACAGTGAGCAGCCTCCTTGCCAGGAGTGAAGATGCAGAGAGCTCAGCTGCATCTTCACCAGTTCACACAGGCTGGTTTAAAGCCTTCAGCTGAAACAGCCAAGCCTTGGGATCTGGCTTGATTTCAAGATCTATAAAAAGCCATTTAATAATCCCTGCTTCCTCTTTGCCCTGAGATGATTAGAAAGAGGATTTTATCATTCCAAGCACCTCCCTGGAGGACTGTTCTCCCCACTTGTCTTATTTTATGTAAGAGTTTACAGGGCAATTGAGGGTTTGCATGCAAACCATCACTGTAATGCTGTGGGCTGATCTCTCCTGGCTGGCCATTGAGAGCCCAGCAAGAAGCTTGTCTGCTACAGCTGACCCTGCAGCCATGAAACAAGGAGAGGGACATCTCTGTTTCAGCACTGCCACTCATTCAGGGAGATGTTTTCTCTGCTGGATGAATATTGAACAACCAGGTATCTCAGTCACCACCGGGCTCTTGGCAAAAGATGGGAATTTTGAAAAGCCACAAAAATGGGGATGGGACTAAAGTAAAACAGGTCTTAAATCAGCCAGGGTTCAAAAAACAGGGTTAAGTGTTGCCACCACACTCAGATGGGACTACTAAAAAAAAAAAAAGTATGTTTAGTGCACAGGGGGTTTCCAACCAAATAAAGATCTTTTCTACAACAGCATCCTCTGCTTCCCAATTTAAAAAAGAAAAGGAGTTTCCATGCCTTTGGTATTAAAAAAAAACCCCAAAGCAAAAAAAAAATAATTAGTGAGTTCTGTCTCAAGTGAGAAAAGTGCAATTCAAAGTCCAGTCCCACTTCCAGACCCAGGCTGTGAGCACATATCCAGGCTTTCAGGGCTCCTGGTGGAAGCATGGATACTGGGGCACGAGCCCAGCTTAACATCAGGAGCACCTGGACTAGGTGCTTCCAAAGGGGGCCCCTGCCAATAATCCCAGCCTTCAGGCCATGGCTGCCCCCTCAGGGAGCCAGCAAACCCTTCCCAGTCCTGCTCTGCCTGGGGACGTGGAGGCACTGGCATCAGCCAGGCCATGTGCAGTCCTACCCTTCCAGGAAGGCTTCCACCCCGTATTTGCTACGGAGTCCCCATGTCATGGCACAGCCAGCATCCAGGTGTGGGAACCCTTGCCCAGGATCTGCCCTATTGCTTGAAGAGAGCTGCAGGGATGCTGTGAGGGATGTGAGGCAATCACAACAACAGAGTGACTGCAACCAGCTCAGAAAGCTCCAGAAACCAGAGCAGTCGATTCCCCATCAAAGGTGCTGGGTGTTTAGAGATGACTGGAGCGATGCTTCCCAGCCCTGCCTGCTTCAGCAGAGGACAGCTCAGTGCTGTTTAGCCTGTGTACACTGCTCTTGGCCAGAGCAGGACACTGCTGAGCTATCTGAATTACTTGTGCCCCCGATGGAACCCAGAGCACCTTTCAGCGTATCACAAACCTGCACTGGGGATACAGAGACACTAACCCAGGCCTGTTCCCTAAAGATCACTGCAGCTTGCACAACTCAGGCACAGCTTCCATGGTGTGAGAGGCACCCACCAGGCTGAAACACCCTCAGCCAAGATCATGATCCATCCACGGCAAGCGACTGGGGTCCTGTCCTACACTGACTGTCAGCTGCAATCCTTCCAGTGCCCACAGCACTGCAGCTGGTGTGAGAAACAGGGGTGGCCTGAACAAGGCCCCCCAAGTTTCCATCTGCTCAGGTTCTGTCATGTTCATGTTCCCCAACAGCGTGGTGGACACCAGACCAGACCCCTGGGGGTGCCCAGCCCTGGCACTGCATGGTGAGCACCTGGCTACCAGAGAATCTCACACCCTCACCTGGGGGACCTGGGAGCGTGGGCACAGCCAGAGCCACACAGCGTTCCTCAGCGCAGAGCGCTCCCCTGCACTCAGGGATCAGTCGTGCAGGAGGACTGCCCTCACTGCAGCACAGCTGGGTACAGCTCTGCCACCCTGGGAGCCAGCAGCTGGGTTAGCATGGAAAAATGATGAGAGCAGGGGGTTGAACATGTCTCTAAGCCAGCTCCTGCCCACCTGTGTTCATAGGGAAAGGGTGCTCTTGGTCAGAAGGGGGTTGGCCTCTCCAGTCAGGGGAGATGGGTTGAACTTCCAGAGGAAGCAGTAAAAGCAATCTTGCTACCTTCATACAAGTTATATCCACAGTCTACTTCATTAGCTGGATTGTGCTGCCTAAAAGCAGATAGATGCTAAAAGCACAGAGGGGCTAGAATAGGTAGAAACCTGTTTCCCTTGAGGCTATCCCAGAATCACTGTCAGCTGGGCAGTGCTTGGCCTGCTGGGAAAAACCCCAACCACTTTGTGCCTTACTCACCTGTATCACTGCTCCTGCCAATGGAGAACACAGGCTTGAGACTTCCTGGTTTCATCAGATTCCTTCAATCACATGTCCAGCTTCTCTCATTGCCCCCAACATCAATCCCAGGCAGTGACACCCTTTAAACTCCCACAAGCACTCCATGTCCTGGCCTGGGGCATGTGATGGTTCTACGTGGGAGAGCTGGCAGCAGACTTTACCCTAGCCAGCAGCACCCCAGGTTACATTAGGATGAATGATGCCAGCAGGTCAAGGAAGGTGATCCTTCTCCTCTAAATCCAGGGTGCCATGCCCAGTCCTGGGTTCCTCAGTGCAAGAGAGCCATGGAAATACACTGGAGAGTCCAGCAAAGAGCCACTAGGATGAGTAAGGTGCTGGAGCATCTCTCCTAGGAGGAGAGGCAGAGAGCTACGACTGTTCAGCCTGGAAAAGAGAAGGCTCAGGGAGAATCTTACCAGTGGGTGTAAGCTTCAGAAGGTGAGGAATGGAGAATCACAGAGTTGTAGGGGTTGGAAGGGACCTTGAGAGATCATTGGGTCCAACCCCCTGCCAAAGCAGAGGCCCACACTCTTTCCAGTGGTGCCCAGTGATGAGAAGCAGCTGTGGGCACCAACAGAAATGTGCAATGCAATCCCAAGACAAGAACCCACCTTTTATAGTGAGGGTGCCCAAACTCAGCACCAGGCTGCCCAGAGAAGCTGTGAAGTCTCCAGCTGTGGAGATACTGAAAACCCAAATGGACAGTCCTGGGCTGCCTGTTTCAGGACTAGATGACCAAGAGGTCCCTTTCTAAGGAAAACCCCTAAAGAAAAGAAAAAAACCCCTGTAAGTGCACAGTGCAGCAGGGATGCTGGAACCCAAACCTGCCCACAGACAGGTACATTGCTACATACAACCTCTGCCTCCGTGTGACCCCTGGGGCAGCAACCTCTCCTCCAGCACTGAAATTAATTCATCTGTGCCAGTGACATTGAAGGTGTGAAACAAGGTACTGCTGCAAGCACAGCCACTCCATGGTGGCACACTGTGCTTTTCAGGACATGAGAAAACACCCTGCATACTCACGTTGTGGGAGGTGTGAGATTGCTCAGGATTAACACAGAGTGACAAAGTGCTCAGTGTGGGAAGGAAATAAACAGCCCAAGGAGAAAGAGAGAGCTTTATTTAAGGAACTGAAGTGAGGTCTGGAAGGATGAAGCTAGCAGTTGCCTGAGGAGTTGTGTTTCTGAGAAAGTGCAATTCAATCCTTCCTGGCGTAACGCTCTCAGAGGAAAGAGCTGCTGGGGACAGCAGGTTTGTGCAAACTGAGAAGGGTCCCTCTGCTCTCCATCCAACCCAGCAGGGCCCTGACCAGCTCCTCACTAGGTGCCTGTTCTTCCCTGATAAAAGGATCTTCCAAGAGCTGCAGAGCGCCAGCACAAGGATACTGGCAGAGGCTGTTGCTCTGGCTCTCTGCAGTTCATTCAACACCTCTTTTCCTAGGGTGAGCCACAACAAACCAACAGGAAAGAAAAAATAAAAATAAAAATAAGACCAGGGCTTTAAGCTGCAGCTGGTTGTTCCCCCATCACACTTTCTGACACAGGGAGAACATAGTCCAGGAGGCTTTACTCCAGCCACAGCCACGACTGGTAACACCCAAACTTGTGGTAAGATCCACAAGTGTGCCTGACCTGTTCCTCTTGCTAGAATTAGCCCAGACACCACCAAGAGCAAACATAACCTTGCTGGACCCAGCAACTTCCCTCCGTAAACAAAAGCCATGCCTGGCTTACAGCCAAGCAAAGAGAATCAGATTCCAAAAAGAACCAGCCCTGGTGGATCGGTACTGTGGTTTCACTGGCTGCACTGGAGCAGCTGCCTTCAACCAGCCCGAACGCCACCGTCCCACCGGCTCTGGGCACCCACTGTCACTGACGAACGTTGATCATGCAATGAGTAGTAACAGAGTTGCTCTCTTGGCACTGGACTGGGATTTGCAGTTTCCTCTTTCACTGGCAAGGCAATGGCCAAGCAGGCTGCTTCACAGGTGCTCAGTTCTTCCATCGGATTTGCTAAAAGAGAAGGAGACACGACCAGCATCAGTGCTGAACACACATCCCTCAGGGGCCACGTCAGTGAGTTCCAGTCCCTGGCAAACACAGCTACAGCCAGAGGGTGCTGTTTCCATCAGCTTCACCTCTCATTCCTACACTGAATGCAACCCCAAACAGAACAGCAGCTTCCCAGCAGGGATAAAAAGTATGTAGGACAGCCCTTGCACCTTACAGAGCCTTTTCCCATGAGTCTCTGGAAGAAAAAGCAGGTGTTTCTCACCATGTTGTTGAGAATGTTGTTTATCTTCTCTTCTTCTGCAGACCCTCGCTCGACCTTGCATTTATATGCTGTCAGCTGGATGCGATCCTTTAGATCCCTGTATGTCTAGATAAATGGCAAAACCAGTGTGCAGCTGAGTGAATAGGCCACTTCCAGTTAGATACTGCCCTGTAGATGAGTAGGGCAACCCTTCAATCCCCCCCTCAAGTTCCCACCACAGCACAATTCCACAGTACAAATGCTAGGAGCCGCTCTCCTGGCTCACTTGGCTTCCACTGGGAATCACATTGCTGCTCTCAGGCCACAGGGATAAGCAGACCCCACCAGGCATACGGCAGCAGTGGCAGATACCAGAGCAGAGGAAAGCTAGGGAGAAAAAGCAAGCTCTTGTCTTGTCCCATCTCTTCATACACACAGCAGGGACCCACCTCAATGGCAACATCATGGCACTTGTATTTGGTGGCAAGGTTCAACCGTGTCTCCACATCCTCCACCAGGCGCACATACTCCTGCAGCACCTGCCAGGGCAGGAAGAGTTTCAGGTCCCTTCTGTGGGTACCTCCTGCCTCGTTCTCTCACCCCAGGCACAAAACTTCTTGTGGTCACTGGTCACACAGACTTGACCCATTCCACCCCAGGGCAACAAGTGCCCAGGACAAGACTGCCTGGGACTGCAAAGGCAGTAAGGCTTTGCTCACAAAGTTCAGGCTACCTCATTCCTACGGACTGGGTTAACCATTGCCAGCCAGATTGAGCATAAGGAAAGTTAATGTAGCAAACAAAGGTGGCAATGCACTGTGGGGAGTGAGCTCCCAGACAACTCTAGGCCCGCTGTCCCTCTTGCAGACAGACTTAGGACCCAGCCATCACTACCACCCACACTTTCTGTTCATCCATAGGTCACACAGCTGAGTGCTGAGCCCAGCTGGCAGAGTCAGCAGCTCAGAAAGCTGTTCTCCCGCTCCCAGCTAGAAAGCAGCTGACCCAAGGAGTCATTCACACCTCAAATGCCAACAACGAGCAGGAGAATACAGGCAGAAGTTCCTTGCTCACCTGCACAGGAGCATTGTTTCTCTGCAAGATCTCCACCACCCGGTGAAAGCCAATAGGTGCCTTCTTCTTGGTGTAGCCCAGCCAGTTCTGAAAAGAGAGCCAGACCCCGTGTTAATCCTGAAGGGCAATCCCTCCAGCCATTGCCAGAGGAGGCAGGGGAACAAAGAACAGGGCTGTCACAAGTTAGTCATAAGCAGGTAAGTTGTAAGCTTTTCTCCAGTGAAGGGTGAACCTCTGTCCACCTGCCAGCAACACAGCCCACCAGCCACCTGCCAGCAACACAGCCCACCAGCCACCACAAGCAGCACTGGCAGAGCCTTTCATGCAGTGGCTGTGTGCAGGCTGGCTGTGAACCTTTGGTAATGGCACACAAGGGCAGCCCCTTTTTCTGACCCTGTTCTTGCAGCAGAGCTTTTAGGCTGGGAGAGGAAGAAAGTATCATAAAGCCCTGCAGCAGGGGTGCTGGGCCCTGCTGAAATAAGACCAGCCTGTCCAGTAACTCCAGAACAAGCCAGGTATCAGTAGTAGATATGAGTACCTCCGTCAGGGGTAGGTATCAGTGACCAGCTCCCAAGCAAGACTTTCTCCAGCTCACCTTGGTGGTGAAGAGGGCATCCACGTCATCCCAGGCTCGCAGCTTGGCACGGGCAGCTAGGGCAGTCAGCACATACTGCTTATCAGGAATCTGCAAGGCAGAAAGCTGCAGTCAGAGCAGTAGCACAGATCAGAAGGCCTGTGTGGATTGGGGAGGAATGGCACCTGCCCTCAGCCCTGTCAGGACCCACAACAGCAGTGTGGGAAGGAGCTAAGGTGCTGCCTGAGGCCAGGACCAGCACTTCAGAGCAGGAGGGGGTCGATTTGCAAGTACTGTCCCACTGAGCAGGAGCCAGTAAAAGCCTCTACATGGTTGCCACCTGCCTTTCTGAGCCTCCAGAATGGCTCTGCTCAAAAAGAATGCAGTGCCCTCCCTCCCCCCTGCCCTGCCTCAGTGCTGAGCCCCTCAAACTCCTTCTATCCAGCCCTGCCAACAAATACAATTCACCTGCCCACATTTCCAGCTGGTGCTGCATGAACAGCAGGAGACTCACGTACTTTGAATGTTTTCTTCAGGTTGGTCGGGCTGCTGAATGTTCCCTAGAGAGAGCAGACAGGTCAGTGCAAACTCTTCAGGGTGATTCAGTGAAATAGAATAATGCTGAATAGATTGATGTAGCTTGAGACAATTAATATAACTTTGTGTATTTTAAGAATATATTTGGATTTTAGCAGAATATGGCTGTGCTGGAACAAGTGAGAGCTGTTTTGTGAAAGCAGCTACAAAACATAGCTTAGCCTTGAAGCTAGTGAAGATAGGGGAGTCATACATAATGAGACCAATGACCAATTAAGAGACAGAGTATACCTTGTTTTCAGTTAAAAGGTATTCCTAACTAGTTTGTGTAGGAATGTGTTTTGAGCCCAGGAATGTGTTTTGGTAACTATGGAGAAAACCATAAAGAGCATGTGCTGAGAGCGAGGAAGATGCCCAGCCTTCATCCCTGAAGACCACTGGGAGACCCCCCTGAGTGTCACTGAGCATGCTCCATCTGGGAGGAGTTAATGGAAATGACTTTCTGGAAATAATTTGCATAACCCTGCCTTTTCTTAGAGATTATAATGAATATGTACAGTTAATCTGTATAAATATGAGAAATTTGGCTTTAATGGGAGCACACATTAGGAGGAGCAATCCCCTGTGTGCCCAGCGCTGCAATAAAGGATCCCTGCTTCAGAGGCACCAAGGCTGGTGAGTTTTGGTTCCAGCTTTCCAAGGCATCAAGAGAAGGCCAAGGGAGAAGTTCAGATGTAGGCATCGCACGGGGTGAGCCTCTCCAAGTGTGTACTACTTTTTGCTCATGTCAGTGCCCAGGAGGAAACAGCTGGCAGAAGATACCGACTACCCCACACCATTCAATACCTGGTTTGGTTTTCCCTGCATCTTCAAGCTGCCACACCTCCAACACTCCCAAGACCAGTACCAAACACCTCAGTCTCAGGGGATTCAGGGCCAATTCTGGCCCCCTGGAGCCACAGGACAGTGGTTTCTAGGAAGCAACTCCCTGACAGGCTCTCCCAGGTTAACCAACCCACATGTTGAGAGCTGCAGGGATGAGACCCTTCTCCCACATCATCCTCACCTCAGCCTCTGTGTAGTGGTAGAAACAGGAATAGAAGAGGGTGGTGACTAGTGGCATGTTGAGGATTGAAGCTTTGCGAGGGTATTTCCGAAATATCTCTGACTGCCCAGCTGTCTCCAAATGCCTGTCATTGGCCTGAGGAAACAGAAGGTGAACATGAGGCAGGGCAACCACCTGACCCTGCTGCAGGCTAGAGCAGAGGGCAGCGCTGTGACAGCAATGCACAGGCACAGCCACAACATGCCATGAAGTCTCAGACCTGGTATTTCACACATGTGCCTGGGACAGCAGTGAAACTACACTAACCAGGTCAGGCTGGTCAGATCCAAAGCACTGTTAAGTTGGGGACAGATAGAAATCTCACAGCTAGTCCCAGTCATCTCCTGAGCAGCAGGGAAGATGTCATACCTCAATGATGATCTGTCGCTCCAGCAGGGTATAATGGTCTTGGATGTGGGAGGTATCCTCAGCAGAAAATGGCAGCCTGGCCAGACACAGAGGAAGGAGACACTGTCAGCAGTTCTTAACACAGTACACAGAGAAGGATGCTCTTCTCTACCAAACATGCTCCCCACATACATAGATGTGGGGACATGTCCCACTCTCCCCAGCCTGAGACTGGGCAAGTTTCATAACTTGAAGGGTCAATGATCTGAAGGTCCCTGAAGCATCTTTGCCCAGAAGTAAGCAGCAAGAGATGCTGGACTAGTGATCACAAGTTCTTCCTTTCTGGTCTACATTGTGTCCACAACACGTCACTCCCTCTGAGGCAAAACCAACACTGGCTCTCAAACTAGATATGCTGTGGTACTGGCACAGGGGTCTCATTTTATTACCACCTTCCATGAAACACCCACATCCCTTCCACCCTCTTGCATTTTTTTCTTACCCAATGCAGACTTTCAGGAATTCCCTCCTTTTTTCTACATCCTGGATGTTCAAATGCTCCCGGTACTGGGACAGCTGGAAGGAGAGAAAAAAGCAGCATAGTCAGTTCTCGTGGATTTGGGAGATGCAGGACTCCAGAGGGCAAAATGAGAAGGCAAAGATCTTGCTAGTCTACCAGGCATCCTGCAGCCAGCCTCCCCCTGCCCACTGCACTCCCTCTTCACTGAGAAAAGGGAGCTTCTGCTCCCAGAATACTCACAGCGACTTCCTCGGTCCTGTCTAGGAACCTGCAAAAGGGAACAAGCAAATATTAACTTGGAGGCAGGTTCTTAGCAGCATGCCCAACCACAAGGCTGTGCAAGAGCCTCACCTGAGCAGATCCAGAAGCAGCTTCTGCTCACCGGTCTCTTTGAGGAAATGGATCAGATGACACAAGGCCACCTGCCGCACCTCCAGCTCCCGAAACAAGATCTCTACAGGAGAGGGATGCACAGGTGGATAAAGCAAATTAGCACTACCAAGCCAGTAGGGGCTATGCATAGTGCATGGAGCTGCAAGCCACTGGCAGGATTCAACATCCTCATCCCACCTCAAAGCATAGCCTTGGAGCACAGGAGAAGACCCAGTTCACTGGGCTGCCCGCTGAATTCATGGTAGTGTCCTACCCCTTTAGATTCACTTACGTTCACCCTGTCACCTACCACTGCTTACAGCTCCTCTCTGAGGCCTTTGTGGGCTTCATCATCCCCTCACCCACATTATGCTTGCTGCAGAAATACTTTGTGCTCTGTGAAACAGCAATGCTCCAGATGCTCTCTCTTCATGCCTTACACCCAGTGAAAGAACTAGCCCCCCTTAAGGGAAGCACACCATAGAAACCCTGGCCTCAGGTCACACTTACCTCTCCTTAGCGTCCGCTTCAGGAATATCAGGACCTGTGAGCAAAGAGACAGCTCTCAGCTGAGCACATCAGTCTTCACCAAAATTAAGACAGACAGACAGACAGCAAACTGGTCAAGGCCTGGGGAAGCTTTTGCAAAGGGCCTCCCAAGACATGGCTCTTACAGCACGGAACTGAATTCTGCTACCCTCTAGTCACAGGACAAGCAGTAAGCCAGGGCCCCAGCTGCCTGCATGCCTGCCTAAGCTGCTGCTCTGGAGCTTAGGTATGTGAGAGAAGATTTACAAAGAGAAACCTTTCCCTGACAGATTCAAGGTCTTATAAGACCTGGATGAAGGAAACTGACACAGTCCCATTCGCTGCCTGATGCTGCAGAAGCTGGATAAACCAGAGAGATCCCTCAAAACTTCTGTGCTGATTAAACCATGGCCTTCAGGAAGTTGCTGCAAAGATCTGTAAGACTAAAGGACCAAGTTCCTTATTATTGACCTGACATGAATCCTGCTGAATGGCAGGAAGGCCACCAGGAAAATGGAATTTCACAGTCTTAAGCTTTGACATTTTTCAGTAAATTATTGGTTTTAGGTAAAGAGCAACCCCCTGTCTTGCAAAATTATGTGTCCAGCTGACTGCACTCACACAACCACCCTCTGTGGGGTCACCCAGTAAGTCCCAGCCCTACGGGGCCCAAGCAGGACTCACAGCTGTAATGACATTCCCATCATGCCCAGCCACAGCTTCATCCAAGAGCACCAGCTTGTCCTGCAGGGAGCGAAACCTCTCCAGAGAGCAGACCTGGACACAGAAGAGATACAAGTAGGCATATGGGCCATCACACAATCCCCAAGCTGAACCAACCCCTAAGGCACTACCTATTCTTTCCCCTTGAGCTTTCCAACAACATGAATAACTGCCCTCCCAAGCAGTGAAGAGCTTCTCATTTAGCTGAAGCCACATGCTGCATGGTCCCTGGGAATCTGTCCAGAGGGGTTGCAGAGTTAGCCCTCATCACTGCCCAGGTTAGGACACCAGACATTGTATGTTCAGCACCAGCACCCTTGTAACAAGGCAAAACTTCCCTGCACACCACAAACCACCAGCCCTGACAGAGGAAGGAACTCTGCAAGGCCCTTCCCACAGAGGAGACCAGAAAAATAGTTCTAAGACTCTTCCTCCCTTCTTCTTACCCTGTAATTGTGGCCTTTCTGGCTGGAGTTCACCTCAGCTTTTGAAGAGACACATGCAGAGTTAAAACCACAAACTCCCTGTGTGCTCACTGCAAACTGAGGCAGTTGGGACTACGATTCTGGCTCTGGTGTAACCAAGACTGCTTCTGTTTTCCTCCCTCCATTTGCCTTCAAGTAAGAAGGGAAGTAAAACCCCACACTCAGATTTTCTCCATAAACCCAACCCCAGGGAACAGAAAGGGCAGAGAGGGACACAGCAGTACAGACACCTACTGAGGAGACAACTCAAGTAGCAACCCAACAAAACCCTGCAGGTCTCCTGCTGCTCCCAAGCTAGTGTGCAGCACTGTCCCTGCCACATGCCACAAGCAACACAGGTCCCCTCCTTGCTCCTGGAACAGCCAGGGACAGTGGGGAAGTGTAAAGCAGATTAGGACCACCCACCCTCCTCCTCTTGCAAGCAGGTGGGAGTGGAAAGACTGTACCTTGCCCCTCTGCATTCGCCTGACTGTGTCTTTGGGGCTCCAATCATTGCTGTAATCCTGCCACAGGAAAAAGAAAGAGCTCTTGAGTCTCAAGAAGCCAGATCACACCAGTAGTCCCCAAGCTGCTTTTCACTTGTGCAGGACCAGTGATGGCCCATGTGTAGCTTCTCAGACTTATCATTCAGCTGCTCCAGGGAATTTGCTGGGAGGATGTGTCCTGACAGCATTCAGGTACAGATGCTGGATCCTGACTCTGCATGCTGGTGGGGAGGGAAGCTAGAGGCTCAGATATTAACACGGTCTTTCCACTGCCTCAGGAAGGTTTCTCATCATATCCTTTGTAAGTACATTTCAACAGGTTCTCCCCCTTGCAAATTAAGGCTTTCAGAAGGACAAACAAAACCCATGCAAAACTGAAAAAGCCAAAACCAAGGGGGAAAGGAGTCATTTATTTATTATGATTCAGGACCAGTGGAGGAAACCCAGAAACCTAATCAGTGCAATCTGAGCCCAATGACTTGGCCACTCCTTGCCACCACCAAATGAGACAGTTTGGGTCACTACCTCTTGTGTAAACCCCTCCAAGATGAGTAAACCAAAGACACTTTCCCCAAACACCATGTATCCCTAAAGAGGCACAGGAGATAGTATGATATGCAGGGGAAAAATAATCCTGGGATGTTTTAAGAAGGTTGTGTAAATATGTGAGGTTTGTCACAGAAGTTTGCAGGACAGACAAAAAGCAGGGAAAGGGAAGGATCAAAATGAATTAGGCAGGAAAAAGCATGGGAAAATAGAGGGAACAGGGGCCACAGGGTGCCAGCCAAGTTTAAACAAGCAGCTAGTTAGTGTACCTGTCTGACTGAGCCCTGCAATGGATCACTGTACTGTCTTATATTCTCATTTAATTCTATATTTAACCACCTTCTATGTGGGTGGGCTCTCTATTTCAAATGTATGTGTTTGTATGAATGCTAGTGAACTTCAAGCTTGACAGTCAGTGAATAGAATAAGCAGTCTAAGTGCTGAGAACTGGAATGGGATCAAGAATCCTAGGGGCTCGAGAGTCCAGGTGGCAAAAATCAGAGGAGGCTGGGGTCTGGGATTCAGCTACAGAACAAAATGGGTGTCTAAGACCAATTATTGGAGAGACCCACAGGGTGTGTGTATAGTGGAATTCAACCCTGGTCAGACAGAAAGGAGGCTGAGAATCAGGCCTGAGTGTCATGTGTTTGCCTGTTGGTAAAGGCGCTGATTTCTGTCTGTGACAACCCATGTGAACAGCTGTGTTAGTATTGGGCACGCCTGTATCTGTTGGGAACATGTCCTATCACTGGCAGGACCTAGGGACATGGAACCACCACCTTATACCTAGTAGGCAGGTATAAGGTGGTCCCAAAATCCACCCTGTCCCAAAATCCACTAGATTTTTCAACACCTAACACTGCCTCTCTGGGAGAAGAACGTTCCTGCCAGAGGGAGCTCCACCTCTGTGCAACACCTTCTCTGCTGACCCAGTGTCTCATGAACCAGAAATGTAGAGGACTTTAGGCTTAAAAAAATGAAAAAGCACACATGATGCCAATTCATCTGACCCAGCACGAAAGCAGCTTACAGGCAAAGCCCTATTTAGAAATCCTTTCCACACAGACTGCTGGGCCATTCATTAAGGAGAAGGAATAACTAAGACTCCCAGCAAAGCTCCCTACTTCTGAGCAAAAGCAGAGAATACTTACATCCTATTTCCTGCATTGCCCTCTGCTGTCTGACATAGCAATTAATCACTTCCCATGAAACCAAGAGAGTAGTTCTGGCAGCACTCTGATCTCAGCACACTACAGACACAGGCTGCTCACCTTGTACTCAGCTTTTGGTCTGCGCAGCTCTGGGGCATAGTTTTTCACTCCTGTGTCAGAGAGAGCTGAGAAGGAAAAGCAAAGCATTAAAATCCCAATTTACACTCACTTCCAAACCTGCTTTTTTCATGCTTTTCAAGGTAGAAGACCCAAACTCAAGCACCAAACAGCAATACAAAGTTTCTCTAAACCCAACAGTCGTCAGCTGTACACAAGCAGATTCATAGAATCATGGAATTCATAGAATCATGGAATCATAGAATGTCATGGGTTGGAAGGGACCCCAAGGATCATAGAGCTCCAACCCCCCTGCCACAGGCAGGGACACCAACCTCAGGCCTGGAGCTACACAAGGTTGCCCAGTTCCCCATCCAACCTGGCCTTGAACACTGCCCTTTTAAAAAGTTGATTCCCCTCCTGTTTATAAGCTCCCTTCAGGGACTGTCAGGCTGCACCAAAGCATCATACCAACTCTTCTGCTTCTTTGCTGAATGACTTTCAAGACAACTCGTGATTCAGTTCCCCTTTCTGCAACGTAAGGAGGATGACACTTCCCTTTTTCTGGGAAAGTTTTGGCTTATATAAAGTCTGCACCCCTTCCAAAATGAGGCAGAAATTGAAAACTTACCATCTGAAAGGGACTGGAAACTTGGAAGTTTGTTTCGTCCTGAAAACAAAACAAAGACTCCTGAGAAACCATGTCTTCACAGAATCACAGAATGGCAAGGGTTGGAAGGGACCCCAAGGATCAGAGAGCTCCAACCCCCCTGCCACAGGCAGGGACACCAACCTCAGGCCTGCAGCTACACAAGGTTGCCCAGGGCCCCATCCAACCTGGCCTTGAACACTGCCAGGGACGGGGCATCCACCCCCTCTCTGGGCAGCCTGTTCCAGCCCCTCACCACTCTCTCTGTAAAAAACTTCCCCCTAATATCCAATCTAAACCTTCCCTCCTTTAGCTTTAATCCATCCCCCTTGTCCTGCCATTATCTGTCCTTTTAAAAAGTTGAATCCCCTCCTGTTTCTCTGCTCCCTTCAGGGACTGGCAGGCTGCAATGAGGTCCTCCTGCAGCCTTCTCTTCTCCAGGCTGAACAAGCCCAGCTCCCTCAGCCTCTCTTTGTAGGGCAGCTGCTCCAGCTGTTCTTCACCAGCAACACCTCTCCCAGAGGGAACACAGCCTGGCCTGCAAGCCAGTGTGCTGCAGCTATGCCACTGCAGAACAAGCCACCCTGGCACAGTGAGTCATGCCACACTGGCATACCTGGGCTCACCTGCTTGCAGTCTGCCACTTCAGTGTTAATCTGTGGCATCACAAACCATATGGCACCCATGTCCTGTGCACCCTCTCTCCATGGCCAGGAGAGGTTAGAGAGCCTCAACTTCCTCATCTACCCGCAGAGCAGAGGCTCAAGCACACAGCACTGCTTAGGAGATGGCAGCAGAGTTTTGTTCACAGGGCATGTGTTATCACTGCATTTTCAAAGTTGAAAGTGGGGAAAAACATATACCCCCCCAAGGTGGCCTGTTGCCTAGCTGAGAGACAAGAGGGCTGAACTCTTACAAGCTAAACTCTTACAGTGTAAGTCTCTCTATGGCCCACTGTGCAGGTCCTCTCACAGCCACCTATGTGTTTGCTGAACCAACTGTAACATCAACAGCAGCCAGTTGAGCTCCAAATAAAGGATAATCAACCTCTGTCTTCTCTACAGTATCAAATGAGGGCCACATGGTTCAAGCCAGTCCTTTTTTAGTCTGCTCTCTTCCACTATGCAAATGGATTGCTGTAAAGTGGAATATGTCTTTTTAAAAATCTCCAAAGCCCCCTCCCATGCCACAAGACCCTGTGATCTTCTGGCAAGAGTCTCCAGTTTCTGACCATTGAGACACACACTGCCACACTGAAGAGAGATCAGAGCTTCCCTGTTTTGTAATACACTTAAGAGAGAACAATTTACATGAGATAACACCAGTGTTCCCTGGCACCCCTTGAGGGAAATCCCATTTGTCCCTGTATATGAGGATCCTCACCTTTGAATAGGCTGCTTAGTGAGTAGGAGGAAACTTGCTTGGGAAAAGCAGCATAGGAGGAAGAGCCCTTCTGTAGGCTGGAATCTCGGCCCTCCAGTGAGCTAGTGCTGCTGGAGGCTGTCTCTTTGATTGACCAGGAGATACCTAGGTGCAGACAGAAGTCATTTGTAACAGAGAAAAACAGTCTGCAAAGCATGATTTTACAGCATGGCAGGAGTGTGTCCTGGACAGTTCTGCACTAGCACATTCTGATAACCCTCAGCACTAACTAGAGGCAGTGAACAGAAGCCCAGTCTCATGTAATAATGGTTGTTAAACAGCTGTCCTCCAGAAATGGTTGATTTCAGCAATGTGGTACAGCTGGTTATGGTTTATATAGAAAAAAGCATAGACCACTCAACACTTTTATGTTGTTGGATGGGGTAGAACACAATCCTTGCTCAAAAGATACAGAGCAAGACACAGAATCCCTGGCTTACCTCAAATTACAGAGCTGTAAGAACATGACTTCCTGAACACTGGAAAATTAAGGCAGCTTTCTTCCCCATGCAGACAAATAAGCTACTAATGTGCATATGCTGTTGGCAACAATGCATGTGTCTCCCTCCTTGTTTGAGACACAGTTCTCCCTTCTTTACATGCAGCTGCACGATACAAACATTTTAGGACAGGGTGATAAAGAAAAAAGCTGACAAGGAAAGAGGTTGGTAGGAAAATAAACAGCCTGAAACAGAGGGAGGAACATAGGGCAAGAACAGGTTCTTTGAAGGTCCTCTGGGTGATCCACATTTAAAGTTTCCACTGTTTGGCACTGGCTAGCAAGTGCCACATATTCTGAGGGTCAGGAACTCCAAGGCGTACCAGACAGCATCGTGTGTGGGTCATGAGCTTGCTCCCATCACCACTAGGAATACATTTGCTTAATGCTTACAATTCTCTTTCAAACTTCAAGAGTCAGTCTATTAAAAAAAACAACCCTAAGCCTTGGAATATCTCCTTAAAGTGCTTTGGGAGGAAATGGTGCCACTTCAGGCAGCAGTATGAAGGAAGGATCACCTAGATCACCTAGAATTCTGCATGCCAGCTGAACATGATGAATATCAAGCCATAACCTCCAAAATATCTGCTTGAAGCTGGGCTACATATTGGGAAAAACAGTCTGTACTCCCCCTCTTTACGTAATTTCATCTTCTGTTTGCTCTTTTTTTAGTGGATACACATAAGCAAATCACAGCACTACGTGACCAGAGGAGACCAGAATTAGATTAGATATGCAGGATTAGATAGCAAATTGTACTCCCGACCTCCACTAAATGACACCATTTAAGCAGTAATTCTAAACTCCCTCTGTCTCAGGGATAACTTGCAGTACATCTGTACTTACTTCCCACAGGCTCTCCGCTCCAGCTGACCCTCTCAAGGTCGTCATCATCATCATCGACGATATCCCGAAGGCTATTCACTGCCCTTTTGGATTCCTTTAACTATAGACAAAAGAAGGACCTTGTGTAAAGACCACCATCTGTTCAGCCTGGAAAAAAGAAGACTGAGGGGGGACCTAATTAGTGTTTATAAATATCTTAGACATGGGTGGCAGGGGGAATTGGCCAGCCCCTTTTCAGTGTCTGTGGGGACAGGACAAGGGGCAATGGCTGCAAGTTGGAGCCCAGGAAGTTCCACAGCAACATGGGGAAGAACTTTTTCACAGTGAGGGTGATGGAGCAGTGGAATAGGCTGCCCAGGGAGGTGGTGGAGTCTCCCTCCCTGGAGATATTCAAGACCCGTCTGGGATGCCTATCTGTGCAGTATGAGCTGGGGAGCTGCTTTGGCAGGGGGGTTGGACCCGATGATCTCTTGAGGTCCCTTCCAAGCCCTAAGATTCTGTGATTCTGTGATGCACAGCACACTTTGTTTCCCATTACCTTCAAAAAATCTCACTTAGAGCTTGGAATACAGCTTCTTTGGCCTCCACTGCCTCTTCTGGAGAAGGGATTTTATGGCTGTAGACGTTCAATGGACACAGCAGCCCTTCCTCAGCACTAGGGATCCAAAGGCCACTGACACCTAAGCAAACACTGCCGGCTCAACAAGCAGGAGATGCAGCTTGTGTACGGGCGAGGAACCTCAATCCTAGGGAGATTTCCGACTGGCTACCGTGGGGGTCAAGCTGGGAGCCCCTGGTGGCTTCCACAGAGGTCAGCACACGAGCATCCACCCCACCCGCGAAGCACTGGCCCCCAGGTGAGGCGCGGGGCTGAGGCCTAGGCTGAGATGGCCCCGGGGAGGGGGAGAGCTTGTCCACAAGAGAGCCTTACCCCGGGCCGCGGCGCCCCGGCGTCGGACCCTACCTGTGAAAGCTCATCATCCTCATCGTCAAAGGTGAAGGCCCGGAACTTGGAGCTGTGCCAGTACTCCTCCTCGTCCGCCCTCGCCCTGCTCATCTGCAACGGCACCGCGCGGCTGCCTCAGGGGAGCGGCTGCCTCAGGGGAGCCGCCGCCCCCGCCTCCCGGTGCCGCCTCCCAGCCCCCGGTTCCCGGCCCCTCTCACCTCCCCGCGCTGTCTCTCCCGCGCCAGGACCGCCGCCGGCAGGGCAGGGCAGGTGAGGGGAGGAAGGCGGCTGCCGCGCCCGGCCCGCCGGGACAGGTAGTCTCCCCGCCGGGGCCCTGCCCGGCGTTTCCCCGCTCGGGTACTACGCGTACCGGCGGGCCTCGCGCGCCGCGCCGCCCGCCAGGCCGGACTACAAATCCCGGCGGGCGGCGGTACGGGCTGGTTACTGCGGGCTGTGCTGCTCTGCCGCCAGCCCGCCCGCCTGCCTGCCTGCCTGCCTGCCTGCCAGCCAGCCAGCCAGCCAGCCAGCCAGCCAGGCGCGGCCGGCTCCGGGAGCCGCCGAGGCGGGAGAGCCGGCGTGAGGCGGCGCGGCGGAACCAAGGCGGCAGGCGGCGCGCGGGGCGGGGGAAGGGCGCCGGAAGGGACCGTGCCGGTGGCGGAAGCCGGGAGGTGGCGCGGCGGCCGGCGGTTCTAGCAGTTTCCACGGGCGGTCGGTGCGGCGGAGGCGGCGGTCTCGATGGCCAAGTGGGGGGAGGGAGACCCGCGCTGGATCGTCGAGCAGCGGGCGGACGCCACCAACGTCAACAACTGGCACTGGTGAGCGGGGCGGGGCGGCCGGCCCCGCGGCGGAGCCCCGCGCCCCGGGGCGCAGGCAGGCCGCACGGGCCGCGTCCCGGCCGCTGCTCTGCCTCATCTCCCCTGCGGCCTGCGGGTGCAGAGGCGGGGGTGCCGGGGGAAGGGCCCTGCCCCCGCGTGTGTGTGTGTGTCGGAGGGGAGCTGGGGGGAGGCTGGGTGGTCCCTAGTGTGAGTGTGTGTGTCGGAGGGGAGCTGGGGGGGAGGCGGGGTAGTCCCTAGCGTGTGTGAGTGTGTTGGAGGGGAGCTGGGGGGAGGATGGGTGGTCCCTAGCGTGTGTGAGTGTGTGCCCTGGGGAAGGGCCGTGTGTGTTGGAGGGGAGCTGGGGGGAGGCGGGGTAGTCCCTAGCGTGTGTGTGTGTGTTGGAGGGGAGCTGGGGGGAGGCTGGGTAGTCCCCAGCGTGTGTGTGTGTGTCGGAGGGGAGCTGGGGGGAGGCTGGGTAGTCCCCAGCGTGTGTGTGTGTGTCGGAGGGGAGCTGGGGGGAGGCTGGGTGGTCCCTAGCGTGTGTGTGTGTGCGCCCTGGGGAAGGGCCGTTTGTGTTGGAGGGGAGCTGGAGGGAGGCTGGGTAGTCCCTAGCGTGTGTGTGTTGGAGGGGAGCTGGAGGGAGGCTGGGTAGTCCCTAGCGTGTGTGTGCGCCCTGGGGAAGGGCCGCGTGTGTTGGAGGGGAGCTGGGGGGAGGCTGGGTAGTCCCTATCGTGTGCTGGCGCCGTGCTCTGGCCCGGATCCTCACGCAGCCCCGTTCTCTCGCAGGACTGAGCGAGATGCCTCCAACTGGTCCACAGAGCGGCTGAAAACCCTGCTCCTGCCCGTGAGGGTGGAGAGTGAAGAAGGGGCTTGTGAGGTGACAGAAGTGAGCAAACTGGATGGAGAGGCCTCCATTAACAACCGCAAAGGGAAACTTATCTTCTTCTATGAGTGGGCTATCAAGCTGGCGTGGACTGGTGAGCAGTGTGCTTCCCTCCTGTTTCAAGGCCAGATTTGTGCATACCATGAAGGATGCTTCTCTCCTTTGGGAAATGACTGTATTGTGATGCAATGCAAAGTTGCTTTTACAGCAGTCAGAGTAAGAAATGCCAGTCTCAACAAAGTGATTTGTCGTTGCAGGCACCTCAAAGACAGGAGTGAAATACAAAGGTTATGTGGAGATTCCTAACCTCTCAGATGAAAATGATATTGATGAAGTTGAGGTAAGCACAGCTAATGGCTAATCCTGCTGGGTCTCTGGCTGTTTTAGCAGGAATCCTCACAGCAGTAGTGTTTCCTTCCCTGTTCTCTTTTTTAGAACACTTGGGTACATTTTTTGTCTGTGTGTTAGAGGCAGCTTAAGCTCATAGAAGTACAGAATGGTTTGGGTTGGAAGGGGCCTCAAAGATCATCTAGTTCCATCCCCCCTGTTGTGGGCAGGGACACCTTCCACAAGACCAGGCTGACCAAAGCCCTGTCCAGCCTAGTCTTGAACACTGCCAGGGATGGAGCATCCAGAACTTCTCCAGGCAACCTGTTCCAGTGACTCATCTCCATTGTGAAGAATTTCTTCCTCCTGTCTAATCTGAATCTACTCTCTTTCAGTTTAAAACCATTACCCTCATTCTGTCATTGTCTTCTCTAATAAACAATCTCTCCCCAGTATGTTAAATCTTCATAAAGCTAATTCTGCCTTTCAAGATACAAGTACTCTACAGCACATTTAGGATATTTAGGTACATGTGTACTTTACTGTAGGCTGAGAGAGAGGAAGTGAATGGTTAATAAAATGCAATGCTGCTTGTGAAAGTTTAGCCAAAGCCTGACTGATGTTGAATTGAGTAATATAAGGACTGCGTAAGCATAGCTTTGTTAACCAGCCCTTGTCCCTGCCTAGATCCATGTCAGCCTTGCTAAGGATGAGCCTGACACTAACTTGAAGACCCTGATGAAGCTAGAGGGTGCAAAAAAGATTAGAGATGCTATGAAAACTTACATCAGCACTCTCAAAACAGGTACGTAACAGAGAGGAGGAAGTGTTTTGCAAACCTGTGTAGCTAACAGTAAAGAAGGGCTGAGGGTAATGAGAACAGGTAGTATTAAGTCCTTACCCCACTTTAACAGGAAAATGTCAGAACAGCAACAGAAGCTTTTATTTATCTTGAAAATAGTTAGCATTTGGCAAGAAGCACTTCTGTCTGAACACTGTAGCACAGCAGAAAAAGATGGGTTTTGGTGATTGCCCAATAATATATTGCCTTTGTGGGTGTATGTTTTAAAACTGAGAATGCCTGTCACGTGCTGAAGCTCAGCTGTAGGGAAAATTAAGCCAGTAGAATGTGGTCACTACCCCAATGACACAGAGGATCAGTCACTGCACATGGCACAGTCTGGCCTCTGGTTTGCTTGCTCCCTTGAAAGGTGACATTTTGTCTCTAGTTTGTTGGGTTTTTTCCTTTTGCTGCACTAGTAAAGGCACCTGGTGTTATTTGGATTTGAGAATAACTAACAACTGGAAATTGCTCAGCAGGAGCTGTCTCAGCATCTAGATCAATTGCTTTTTTAGGAGATAGATCTGATTCCAGCAGTTAACTCTGTGCTTTGGTTGAGTTCAGCTTTGCTCTCTAGTTCAAGCTGGGAACATTAGAGTTGCTTTTTGTATGTATATACTTACATTACACTACACATGCTAGATACTGAGGTTTTGCTGAGCACAAACCATCACTGGTCACTGTTTTTCAGGGTCAAATTTCTGCACCCTTGGATTTTTGGGGGAGGGGTTCAGGCATTTTAGTGTTCAGGGTGGGAGATGCAGTCACCCAGTGAAAGATGAAAATGTTACTCAGGAAGAACTGTACAATCTTACAGGTTGGAATAAGTGAGAATAGGTGGGAACTACATATTGCAGGACACAAAATCATACAAATAAATAGAATTCTGCTATGTAGTGGAATTTTGCCAGTTTAGAGGAAGGAGAAGCAACAAACTGCTTTATAATTTGAAATGGCAGAAGTGACAGAGATGGAGGAAAAGCAAATAGGATGCTGGAAGAGGGAGAAGCTTTTAGTGAAGTTAAAGTGCTCCAGGGCACAGTGAGACCCTCCCTGGCATCTGGTGTCAAAAAAGCTAAACTGAAGATGGAGTTAGAAGTAACTTTATTCTGTTCTACAGTGATATGAGAAGTGGAGAACCACACTGAAAGGAAACAGAAAAGCTTGGTTTGTGCAGACCAGCAAGATAAGAGATGGGACTGCTATTAATATTAGAGAGGAAAAAAAAGCAACCTAAGGCTAACATTAATATGAGAGCAACATGTGGAAGGTAGTAATTGATGGGTCTAGGCTAGGAAGAGGAGGTAAGCTCCTAACTGTTCATGTAGGCAGGTTCTGATTTGGCCTTCAGTGGAGCATAGTCAGGGTAAGAACTGCTTTTTAGAGCAGCTTTCAAATTGTGGGTGCTAGCAAGAGCAGGGGAGAGACCAGGAAGCTCTTTTTGATTGTGTATTTCAAAGAATTAGTTAAAAGGCTTCCTTGATCTTTAATAATTTCATGGGTGCATTTCTTTCTTTCCAGAATTCACCCAGGGCATGATCTTGCCCACAGTGAATGGTGAGCATATGGAAACAACCCCTCAGGTGGCTCCTAAAGCAGAAGACCGCAAGGTAAATACAACGTGCAAGCATGCTTTTGGAGCTGTGCAGGAAGGGCTTTGCAGGGGCAACCACTCCTCTTTATAGGATATGTATATTCAGGAACTGGCAGTCTGTGCTGTAAGCCTGACTGTTTTGATTTGCAGCACATGTCTTAATTCAAGCCCAGCAATAAATGTGCTTTTTTACACTCTTACATGGTTGTTCCTAATTACATCTTTATGAAAGGCCTTGGTTTTTTTCTCTTGGCTATGTGAACCACTTGAGTGTGTTGTGGGGGAAAAAAACCACCCTTGTGTGTCTTGCTTCTTGTTTTGTTAGACAGCTGCTGGCAGCAGTACTGCCACATCACAGTCCAAATCCATAGGAGTCAAGATCCCTACCTGTAAGATCAACTTGAAGGACACCTTCTTAACATCTCCTGAGGAGCTCTACCGGGTGTTCGTTACTCAGGAGGTAATGTGGAGCTTGTCCTGAGGATTGTTCTTTGCACATAGGAGTAAGAAGCTTTTTAAGGTACTCTGGAGGATGCCCACAATCTTTGAGAACCGAGTAAGAAAGCTTGTCTGCAGGACAGCTGCTTAAACCTCACGTGCACATCTCTTCACACAGTTACAGGAGAGGATTAATGCCAGCCAGAAGCCAGTTCCTGGCTGCTGCCAGCACCTCTCAACAGGCTGAGGTTCAACAAGGCCAAGTGCAGAGCCCTGCACTTGGGACACAACCCTGAGCAGCGCTGCAGGCTGGGGCAAGAGTGGCTAGAAAGCTGCCTGGCAGAGAGGGACCTGGGGGTGTTGGTTGACTGCTGACTGAATGTGACCCAGCAGTG
This sequence comes from Laterallus jamaicensis coturniculus, assembly GCA_022605575.1. Taxonomy (NCBI): domain Eukaryota; kingdom Metazoa; phylum Chordata; class Aves; order Gruiformes; family Rallidae; genus Laterallus; species Laterallus jamaicensis. The sequence continues at coordinate 7,382,116 of JAKCOX010000033.1, read as the reverse complement.
TGCCCAGGTGGCCAAGAAGGCTAAAGGCATCTTGGCTTGTATCAGAAATAGTGTGGCCAGAAGTTCCAGGGAAGTGATTGTGCCCCTGTACTCAGCATTGGTGAGGCTGCACCTCGAGTGCTGGGTCCAGTTCTGGGCCACTCACTGTAAGAAAGACATTGAGGTCCTGGAGTGTGTCCAGAGGAAGGGCACCAGGCTGGGGAAGGGGCTGGAGGGCAAATCCTCTGAGGAGCAGCTGAAAGAGCTGGAGAAGAGCCTGGAGAAGAGGAGGCTGAGGGGAGACCTTATCACCACCTACAACTATATGAAAGGAGGTTATAGAGAGGTGGGTGTTGGTCTCTTCACCCAAGTGACAGGATGAGGGGGTATGGTCTCAAGGTGCACCAGGGCAGGTTTAAATTAGACATTAGGAAAAAAAAATCTTCACCAAAAGGATTAACAGGCCCTGGAACAGGCTGCCCAGGGAGGGGGTTGAGTCACTGGCCTTGGATGTATTGAAAAGATGGGTAGATGAGGTGGTCAGAGATATGGTTTAGTAGAGGACAGGTGTGGTGGGGCTCCATCTCAAAGGTCTTTTCTAACCTAGTGATTCTGTGTGATCTGTAGGTATATCCCTTGCTGCATGTGGTCAGTTCTCTTGGGATTTACAGTTGTGTGTACTTCTGGGGTTTGTATTGGTTTTTTCCTTTAGAGGTTAGGTAGTATCAAGGTGTACTTAGGGAACAGCTTCCTTTCCCCTGCATCTGTAGTTTAACAGGAGAGCAGCATTGTATTGTTATTCAAACATGGTCTTAGTCTTTTGGTCCTCCTTTTTTGAGGAGGCAAAAATATCATCTTTTCTGAGAACTAGGTATCATTAAGGAATTAGCAGAACACCACAGGGAATATGGAAGCTAGGGGTTCTTTTCCCTTGGCAGGCAGAATGCTGCTGTGGTGGCTATAACCTGGCTTTTCTGGCCAGGGCAGGGTTTTTGTTTCTTTGTCATGAAGACCTTACACTACAGAGTGAAGCTCTCTTCCAGGACTTTTATAGCTTGGTGGGAGGCATTAGGCAACAAGTTTGTAAGCAGATAATGTCAACTAATACAGGTCTCCTTAACTCTTTTCAGATGGTCCAGGCTTTCACCCATGCACAAGCTGCCTTGGAGGCTGATAAAGGAGGCAAGTTTCAGCTGCTGGATGGCAGTGTCACAGGAGAGTTTGTTGACCTAGTAAGTACTTGCTCTGGTGCAGGCATGGCTTGCTCAGGGACAGTGTTTCTGGTTTGGAGGTACCAATTCTGTAACAATGTGTCAGATCACTAATTGTGGACTTCTACCTGGTGCCCCATAATTATCTGTAATCCCTGTGGCTATTGTAACATCCCTTAAAGTATGGATTAATGTACAGGATGTTGGTCTTGGTGTTTGGGGCTGGACTGTGGCCTACCCTTCTAGAAGGAGAGTGGGAAGAAAACACTTAAAATCTTTCTCACTGTGTGTGCTTCTAAAAGGGTCTCTGAGGCCTCAGATCAATGCAGTTCTAGTTGTTTTCTCTTAGGCTGCAGGATTTGAAAAAAATTATTACTCAGCCTTAACTCTCTTTTTTCAAGGTTCCTGAGAAGCAACTTGTTATGAAATGGAGATTTAAATCTTGGCCAGCTGGTAAGTAGTCAAAAAATGGACTGTGCTATTACAGCCCTTGTCTGTGTTTGAGGAATTCCGGTGCCATTTGCCACATTGCACTCTGGCTGGGGATTGGGGAGCACATGGTGCTCTGGGTGCTGCACCAGCATTATCCCAGCTTTGTATCCCACACAGTCAGGTCAAAACCACCAGCCACTGCTTCAAGTAGTAGCTGGGGATTAGGATCAGCCAAGTAGCAGCTTGCTCAGTTGTGACTGCAGCTGCTTGGAACCCCATGAAGAGGGAGCCCTCTCCTGCCTCTGTTTCTGAGGAAGGCCTGCAGCTGCCAGAAATAGCTCCTCTGGGGAGGATCCTGAGGAGTCTGAAGTGTTGTGGTGTGAGAGGAGGAGCAGAGCAGCTCCTTGGGGCAGTGTATATTACACAATACACACTGCTGACAGTTTTGCTTTCATTCCTCTAGGGCACTTTGCAACAATTACACTGAACTTCACTGACAAAGGTGGTGAGACAGAGGTGTGTTTGGAAGGCAAGGGCATTCCTGCCAGTGAGGAGGAGAGAACCAAGCAAGGCTGGCAGCGCTACTACTTTGAGGGCATTAAACAGACATTTGGCTATGGTGCCCGCTTGTTCTGATACTGGTTGCTGGGAGGGCTCTGCCTGAAGACTGCCACGTGGACTGATACATTTCTCACCTGTCCTTTTCTAATCTTGGCCCTGCTGCTGAGTAAAGTGGGATGACAGGTGATGAGGAAGGCCATTGAGCAGCACCACTTTTCAGTCCCTCACTGCTTTGTGCATGTCTTGTGCTGCAGGGGATTCTCTTACATGTACATACTTCTATTGCTAAATAAACCTAACTTAAAAAAAAAACCACCATGGAACTTGTGTTCTCAGAGCAGTTTGAGTTCAAAGGGTGGGTTGATAAGCTGAGGGAGGGATGTCTTTAGGAAAACACTGATCAATGAGGAGTGCTGCTCCCAATGTGTTTTGCTTCTCCTGCTGGGGGAGCAGAGATCATGACTTTGCAGTTTTTAGTTGGAACAAGTGCTCACTTTCTCTGCTTCTGATCTGTTGCTAGTAAATGTTTCAAACCCTTCCCATTTCTGAAGGGATCTAAGATCCTGTTCAAGCTGTTCCTCTACTCTTGCACATCTATTTTTTCATTTCTTAATGCTTAGACTAGCCTGTCCTCTAAGAACTCTGACTTAGTCACTGGATGTCCAGGACAATCAGCAAAGTGCTGCTGGGGAAAGTCTCACCTACACAACAGCAGGTTGTGGGGTCCAGAGTCACCTACCTCCAAGAGCATCAGGCCAAAGCAAACTGTAGACTCAGTGGGGGTGGAACTTATTTCTGTACAACAAACAAGGTGCAGTACTTTTGGCTGACCCCACTCTGGCTGTTGCTTCAACTGGTAAGGCAGGGAAAACCACTTGTTTGTAGTTCCCAGAAATGTCTTCTAAAGTAATAAACTTGTTTATAGGCCTGGGGGGGAACTGTAGTCCTGGTCAGAAGTGTCAATGTGCTTAACCTCAAGGGTGGGTGACAAGCCTTGGTTATTCCTTTGAGGCATGAGCCTTTGTTTTCTGCTAGTATCTACTGTAGAGCCCCCCTAGTTAACCCCAAAGTAATTTTACTGAGTGAAAATTACTGTTTGGGGATTTAAGTTTCTTTTTACAAAAAAACCTGGAATGGTGTGTTGTAGCCATTTAGTAGAGGAGGCAGGAAAAAGAAAACAACCCACTTTAGCATCAGCTTAATGAATCCCAAATGTAACTGAATTGCCTTTATGGAGAGCATTTCTAGCCTTTTCTGCTCACTTTTCTGAAGTGATTATTCATGGCAAAGTGTGTACAGATATCAAGAGTGTGATATGAAACATGTGAACACAAATGAAGTATGATGGCCAGACACCTGTAGGTGTTGGTGGGGTGTCCCTGTGTCCCCCGGGGTTGCCTTCCTTAAAGCACCATCTGGCTAGGAAAGGGGCTGCAGGTGTTCTGCTGGGATTCTCCTGCACAAATGCACTCCTGTAGGCATCTGGTGGGCTGTGGGAGTGTAACATGATGCAACTGCACTGATGTCACCATGCAGCATGCCTACTTGGCTTTCTGGGTTGGGAAACCCTGGACAGAAACGTAGGAAATCTTAAGCAGGGCTAACAAGTGCGTTCATGGCTAATGTAAGAGGCTGGGTAAAACCAAAATTACTTGAAAACTAAAAAAATAGTGAGGCTGTTCTAACCTAATTGAGACAAACTCCCCAGCTGATTTAGAGTGTCCTCGCTGTGCTTCGGCAGCCATGCAGGCAGCTGGCCCTGCCTGCTCGCCTGCAGCAGGGCTCCGCTGGCACAGCTGAGCAAGGGCAGCAGAAGGCAGGCCCCGCTAATCACCTGCTGCTGGAAGGTTAGGAAGTGGGACAGGAAGGCAGCTGAAGTGGAATTTTAATTGCCTTCCTTTCATCACAAGCAGGGTTTACTTTGGGCATCCTGCTGCTACTCTAATAGGACACGCTTTGGCCTCAGCTAGCAGCCCGCATTCATGGGGCTCACAGACTCAGGGCTTTGCTCGGAGGCCATTTGAGGCCTCTTCTTCCAGTGAAACTGCCTGCCCTGAGTTATTCTGGTGCTGCCCCAGCTGGCTCCCTGCCCCTTGAGCTGCAAATCACCATCCCCACAGCAGCAGAGCAGGCCGCGTAGCTGCGCCTTGGCTGCTGATCACAACTGAATCCGTTGGACTAACCCACCAGGGAAGGAAAGCTTGTGCTAAAGCCCTGGCTTGAGCCAGCGCTGAGCCTGAGGCACAGAGCGTGTCAGGATATGCTAAAGCTAATGGGGCACAGCGGTGGTGATGCTGATGCCTTACACTTCAGCCCTTGACTTGGATTGCTGCATGCTAGTGAAGGTCCCTGCGCTACATCTGCCTGCTCTCAGCAGAGACCCACTCCTTCAGAGGACACAGAATCAGAATAGCATGGGTTGGAAGGGACCCCAAGGATCAGAGAGCTCCAACCCCCCTGCCACAGGCAGGGACACCAACCTCAGGCCTGGAGCTACGCAAGGTTGCCCAGGGCCCCATCCAACCTGGCCTTGAACACCTCCAGGGGCGGGGCATCCACTACTTCTCTGGGCAAAGCTGAACATCTGGTACAGCTACAGAGATGCTAATGAGAAACTCCAGACCTTTGCTTTACTTGGAAGTGTCAGGAGAGCTAGACACAGTCCTTCAGCTATTTGGGAGAGGGAGAGCTATACAAGATGAAGAAAAGCAAGGGTCAGTATACTCCTGTCCACCCAGTGTACTCCTGCCAGAGTTAAAACAATGAATTTTTCACAGGAATGAGAGGCTAGAGGTAGATGCTAATGGCCTATGTATTTACAAGGCACATGGAGAAGATGAATAAGGAGCAGCCATCAAACAACAGAATATGGGGTCCCAACCAAAAGGGTCTCTGAACACATTTAGTGAATTCTGGAACTTCTTGCAGAGGTACCACTAAAAGTTTACAGGGATCCAGAACACCAGTAGAAGAATTCATGGAAGAATAAACCAAACAAGGGCTATTAAGCAGAAGGCCCATCACATCTGGCTCAAGAAGCCTCTTGGCCAGGAGCTGCTGGCCACAAGGGAAGTACAACATGTGTTGATCCTTCTGTTTATACTCTCCTTCCTAGTCACCTGCTGTTTACCACTCTCAGAGACTGGATACTGGTTTAAGTGGAGCTATGTTATGACTTGGTCCTTTCTCATGTATTTTGATAATTTATTTATGTCTTTTCTTCCATGAGAAATTCAGGCCACAAATGAAAGAAATTGAAAGCCCTCAGCCTAAGTAACAGGGCTAAGTAACAGATAAGGCCCTGTGGCTTCAGTTTTGGGCGCCACACTTCAAGAAGGAAGTGTGGGCTGGGTGTTGGGTCCAGTTCCAGGGCTGGGTGTTGGATCCAGTCCTGTTCAATATCTTCATTGACACCTTGATGAGGGAACAGCACCCACCCTCAGCAAGTGCCCATGATCCAAAGCTGGGAGGGGTGGCTGACACGCAGGACACTGCGCTGCCATCCAGAGACCTGGCCAGGCTGGAGAGCTGGGCAGGGAGAGACCAGATGAAGGTCAACAAAAGCAAGTGGAGAGTCTGGCACCTGGGGAGGAACAACCCCATGGATCAGTACAGGCTGGGGGTGACCTGCTGGAGAAGAGCTCTGTGGAGAAGGACCTGGGGGTGCTGGTGGATGACAGGTTGGCCATGAGCCAGCAGTGTGCCCTGGGGGCTGAGAGAGACAATGGGATCCTGGGGGGCATCAGGAGGAGTGTGGCCAGCAGGTCCAAGAAGGTGATCCTCCCCCTCTACTCTGCCCTGGTCAGGCCCCACCTGGAGTATTGTGTCCAGTGCTGGGCTCCCTGGGATAAAAAGGACAGGGATCTCCTGGAGAGAGTCCAGAGAAGGGCTACAGAGATGATTAGGGGCCTGGAGCATCTCCCCTATGAGGACAGGCTGAGTAAGTTGGGACTCTTCAGCCTTGAGAAGAGAAGACTAAGGGGGGACCTAATTAAAGTCTATAATTATCTGAAGTATGGGATGCAGGGGGAATCAGTCAGCCCCTTTTCAGTGTCTGTGGGGACAGGACAAGGGGCAATGGCTGCAAGTCGGAGCCCAGGAAGTTCCACAGCAACATGGGGAAGAACTTTTCCCCAGTGAGGGTGCCAGAGCCCTGGGACAGGCTGCCCAGGGGGTGTGGAGTCTCCTTGTCTGGAGAGATTCCAGCCCCATCTGGACGCCGACCTGTGCAGTATGAGCTGGGGAGCTGCTTTGGCAGGGGGGGGTTGGACCCCAGGAGCTCTCCAGGTCCCTTCCAACCCCTACAATTCTATGATTCTATGAATTACTTGGAGTAAGATCAGCAGCAGGCAGTGAGACTGAATGGAGGTCTACAAGTACAGCTTCTAAGGAAAGCCTGAAAGAACTGCATTTGCTTAGTCAAGAGAAGAGATGGTGGAGCAGTTAGGACACAGGGAGCATGACAATAAAATTCTGAAATACTTGAGAGGCAGGAGCAAACAAGGCAATAGGCTGCTCTTTGTGACCACTGCAGATAATATGTGATGGCCTTAAAATAAGGCAGGAAGGATTTAGATTGTCAGGTGGGAAAATTTTTCTCCCTGCCAGAACAGTTAAGCTGAGGGTTACTGTGGCATCTCCGTTGCTGAAGAGCTTGAAGCCCAGGAGAGAGCAGGATCTGTTGGTGTGGAAGGATTTGCCCGTGTCCCCATGGTGGGGGGGCTACATAGCTTCTCAAGACCCTGTCTAGATCCATGTGTCTGGTACATCCCCATGTGCAAAGGCTGTGATGCCTGGTCAGGGCACTGTCTCCTGGCTCTCCAGAAACCTCATGGCCACCCTGCTGGCTGCTGCTCAGCTCCCACAGCACAGACAAGGCCGGATGGGGTTGAGGTTGGCAGGGACTAGTGTGATGGGGAAAGCTGGGTGGTGGATGGGCTCTGCTGTGGGCCCTGACTCATGTGTGATGGTTGAGCTGTGGGGCTGTGATCCCTACTGCTGGGAATAGCTGATGTGATGGCAAGGACCTGGAACAAAGCAGGACTCTGCCAACTGGGCTCCTCTCAGGCATTTCTGAGGGGCAGCTGGCTGCTGTGGGGCAGGGAAGGAGGGCAAGATGTTCCTTTTCCAACTGCAAACATGTGGGTCCATATTCTGTGGAGATGGAGGGTGTAAATCCCGTACAGTGGACACATTAGGCAGGTTTAGCTCAGTGATTTCAGCAGCCCCTCACATGGTATCAGTGAAAGTGTAGCAGAGGATGGGCTGGGGACGTGCTGGGAGTGACTCTCTGCATTCAGGGTGAAGGCAAAGCACTCACCCCACCTGTCCAGCAGGCAGCTGACTGCACACTCCTGCCTTCTAGGTGGTGTTCACAAGCAAAAGGTCTTTGCACAGCATGCTCCTGGCTTGTCCAAGGCCAAGAGAGGGGGTCAGCAGGGACAGCTTCACACCGACCATTGTGCTTACCAAAATCCAGGCATGGCTTCTTCTGTGTACAAACTAAGGCACCTGCAAGCTGGATGCCAGGTGGGCAGAGCCACGTGAAGCTCCAGTTCAGGCTGGCATGCTAAGGCAGCTCACCTGGTCAAGCAGTCGTGTGTTCAAAGCAGGGGGCAAAGGCACAGCTTGAGACTCAGTGTGATTCCAGGGGCCATCGCCACATCTTGAGCACCTGCAGAACTTGAGCAGCAACTCTTACTGCTTTCATCCTCTGGCTGTGGGATCTCTTATAGCCCAGCAGTTTCAGTGCAGGGCACATCATCCAGCACAGCAAGGGCTTTGTTGCAAGGGATAAAGGCATGTTAGGCATGTTATACATACAGCAGTAACAGCTGACTGCCCCTCCAGGGAAAGAGGGATTTTCTCTGTGCTGTTTTTCCAGCAATGCTCAGCCTGCTCCCCCTGGCTTGGGCTCCATGCAACAATGTTTTTGATGTTGCAGAAGACCAGCGGGAAGTTCAGAGCATCCTTCACTGAGAGGAGCTGTCTGCTCCCCCCCAGGCAGGGGCCAGCAATGGCGCCAAGCAGCTGCAGAGCAGAGTAGCAGATAACCCTTGACAGATGTGCAGCCAGCACAAAGCAAAAGGAGCAGGAGACAAGGAGGGAAAACAGCTGGAAGTAGCAAGAGCTTGGAAATGGTCACAAGTTATGCTGCAAATTAACAGCAAGAAAGATTCCTGATCCCTGGAAAGCTTTGCAAATCCTGCTGCTGGGTCTGGAGGTGGTTTGACAAACCAGTTTTCCAGTTGGGATGATGCTGGACTCTTTTTTTCACCCACCCCTCCATGCTCAACACCTGCTTAAAGCGGTGTGCTGGTGTAATGCTGGCCAGGCTGAGCATGGGATAAAATCTGGAGTCAGGGCTGAGGCCCTGGCAATGCATTTGCTTCTCAGCACTGGCCCTGATGGTCTTCTCATAGGAGGCTTCCTTCCATGTGAGCACAACTTCACATACCCCATGACTGTGGCAGTAAGCTCTGGATAGTCTCCATTAGCTGTGTTTCTTGCAGCCAGAGACTGTCAAATGCAGATGCTAAGGGAAGGACATAAAGCCAGTGGGGTCTTTGCAGGGTAGCTGGGGTTGGGGGTCCCATGATACATAGCATTTCACATAGTGTAATCCCTCTCAACCAAGCCAAACAGCAACACAGGCTTCAGTCCCAACTGAATGACATTAGCAACACAAGCATATATAAAGTGCTTTATTGCAGCATCAGAATAAAGAATTCTTCTCTATGAAATTTTGTAGGAATAAAAGACATTTTATGTATATATTATATATCACAACAATAAATTTAGGGAGTGGAAGCTTAAATAGCAGTGGGCTGGACAGAATCTTTGATGGGATATAAAAATAAACTACTTTTCTCATGGTGCCCTGCAAAGCCTCCTGGTGTATAAGGTGCTTGTGTAAGGAACAAGTCTGCTGCTTCTTTCCCATGCTCCAGTTCATGCCTGTATCATCCAAACCATAGAGGCAGCAAGGCAGAACAGCCACTTGGCTTTCAACCAGCTTTTGGTGGGGGCAGTCAATGCAAGAAATGTTTCTACTTGCCCTTGTACAGGAACTCCATTTATTAAAGAAATTAGAGATACTTTTTTGGGGGGGAGGTGTTTACACTGGTTGACATACCCAGTATAAAGAGGAGGAGGGTGTAAATTCTGGGTAACAGTCCTCACTGCAAGAGTACTTCCTCAGAGAGCAGTCAGTTTAACAATCAAATTGGCTGAGCTATTGAAAGCCTCCTCCAAGAAAGGCTGTTTGCAGAGGTCCTGCTTACATGTGTGGGTCCAACACTGGACACTAGGTACATTTAACAGGATGCTGTTATAAAGAAGCGTGTGCACTGATGGTAAATAAGCTTCTCTGAGACTCTGCTGATGTTGATATTATATGATATGGGAGAGGAAATATGAAGATGGTCTGCCAAATGAGGGAAGATAACATGGTCATCCTTCCATGGCCTTGGCTGCTCTGTTTGTCTGCTTCCTCTTATGAACACCTCCATGTCTGTTGCTGAGCCTCCCCACACATGTCCCAGGCTCCCAGAACCAAACCACCAGATCACTGCCACCCCCTGTTAGCCATCTCTTTATAACCTACTCCTTTACCAGGGAGTAGTGAGCAAATGATTATTTGGGATAGGGAACATGTAGAGGTCACAAATATTTATCAGGGTGTGGGTTTCCATCCATGTTTATTTGGTTGGGTCTTTCTTCTCACACTTTACAGATCACAAACTGCATGCCTATTGGTGTCTACCTATGTTTTGGTAGCACCTATAACTGGAGTCTGGGGATATGAGTGTGGAATAATAGTGTGGAAGAATAATACAGTGGTAATTTCACTACTACTTTTGTTTTACCAGCAATAAAGTCTTAGGTACTGATGGCCAAGGGTAAAATATTCTGTGAGTAACCAAGGCAAAAGGACCAACATACACAACACTCCACACAGAGGTATCAAACCATGGATCTCCAGAGGTCCCTTCCAAACCCCATCATGCTGTGATTCTGTGATATCCACTAGCCCTGGAGAAAGTTCCTGCAAGAAGAACAGTTCTAGCACAGGACAGTCAGCCAAGGCCCTCTGCATCCAGACAGACTTTTTGCCCAACAGTGTCCTGACAAAAAACATGGAGTAGCCAACAGCCTTGGGTGAAATCTCTAGTCTAGAAATGACTCCATTCTTTCTTATGTACTCTTGACTTGCTCTTTTATTTCCTCTGATGCATAAAATTTACTAAATAAAAGCTATGAACAGATTCTGCCAGGTTCAGCAACTGAATGTCCAGGGAGAAAGGTGCTCAGCCCAGTTTCTCTGTGTGAAACTTAGGAGCTCCCAAAAAATGCTAGGAGAAACTCCCATGGACCTGTGAAAGCAGAATAAAACCCAGGCAAAACCAAAGCACTGACAGAAAGCATCATGATCCATGATCTGCAGACACCAGGTATTGCATTACTAGCGTGAGTGTATGTGTGTGTGTCTTCCTCCTTTGGAGCCACACTTGCTTTCAGGCAGCAAGCCTGAGGAGAGCAGGGTGTACCCACGACTTGCTTTCTCCAGGCTGCCTCTCCCTGTGGACCTGGCCAGACACAACATGGAGCAGGGCCCAAGGCCAGCAGCAGACCAGAGAGGGGCAATGCTGGGTGCTCCCAGGGGTGCCCAACTTGTTCCCATCCCCATGGAGAACTTGGCTTGGTGCTTTCTGCTCCTCTCCAGCAATGGCACAAGCGGTGGCCATGCTGCCACCTGCCCTCAGCAGGACTTTCTGCTGGGCCATGTCATGGGTGCTCCTGAGCACTGAAACCCACTGTGGAGCTGCTGGTGAGCCAAGGCCTGGAGGCAGGACTTGTATGGGTGCTGCCACCTTAGTCCCTCAAGCTCTATGACAGAGAGGCTGAAATGCACATAGGTTACAACCCCCCCGTGCTCACCTCCTCTGAGGTCCACCCATGTCTGGCTTTGGCACCCAGCTTTTCCTTTTGCAGCCAAAACTGCAGTAGCAAAGCAATCTTGCCAAGGGAGCCCAGGCAGGCAGTTTCATCCTGCCCCATGCACACCTGCCCCCACCCCCTGCCGCTCCCCAAGGAAACCCTGCTAAGCCTCTCCCTGCTCCTCCCCAACCACAACATGCAAAAACCTAAGGAGAGGGGAAGCCCTGCTCTGCACACACAGATGGGACATCCCTGCCCCTCCCTAGAAGGACCTACCCCCAGTTTCAGAAGTAGAACAGTGTGTGACAGGGTAGGTGTTTGGGCAAGAGCAGGCGGCTCTGCCTGCAACAGGCCAGCTCCCCAGATGCAGGTTGAAGCCAGCAGGAGCTGAGGCCATTTCACCCTGCAGATGTTCAGCTTTCAGGCTGCATTGAAAGATCATAAAGAACAAAAGCAGACGGGAGCAGCTCCCCGTTCCCTTTGCACCTCCTGTCCCCTGTGGCTCCCTGTGCGCCAGCCCAGATACCCTGGGGTGCGGGACCACCCTGGGTGGCACGGCAGGGATCGCACCGTGATAACCTTTGGTGCCCTCAGAAACCTGAAGGGGGCCGAGGCACTCCTCTGAGGGATGAGATGGACGGTGCATCCTCCCTGCTCTGCCCGGCACCAGCAAGGAGCCCATGAGCAGGGCCAGGGCTTTGCCAGGCCGGGCTGGGGTGGGGCCAGCGGTGGCCATGGCTCCTCTGAGAGTAGCTGCAGCTAGTACTCCTTGGCCTCCTGCAGCTGGGAGAGGTACTCCTCCTCAGCGGGGTTGTCAGCACAACGTCGCCCGTTGTTGGGAGGCCGGACAGCATGGTAGCGGCTCCAGTCACCTTTGCAGAGGATCCAGGGCAGCATGTCCACCTTGTAGTGCAGCTCCGGGGAGAACTCGGTGCTGATGAGGTTGGGGACACCAGCCCCCTTGCCACGGGTGATAAGGCGGGTGTGCTCGTCATAGCAGCAGTGCTGGGCAGCCAGTGTGGTGCTGTCAAGGGAGAGCATGGAGCGCAGGCAGAAGCGTGCCGTTGGCTTGTAGATGTCCAGGCGCTCCTTGGGGCCGCTGGCGTCCCGCCATCGGAAGCTCTTGCCCTGACGCTCATCCCGCAGGTTGACAGCACTGTAGACAGCCTCCAGAGGGTAGGAGCAGGGACAGCTGGGCAGGTCTGTCAGCACCTTGCTCAGGTACTTGGTGAGGAAGTCGCTTTTGCAGTTCAACCACTTCTCACAGCTGTCCACCTCTGGGGGGGGGGGGGGAGGGCACCAAAAGGGTGAGGGCACGAACAGCCCACAGCCTGCTTTCCCCAACTGCCATTTGCCCCCAGCCTTGCCAGCAGCACCAGTAGAGCCTGCAACTGCCAGGCAGGAGTGGCCAGGCTCCTGGTAGGAGTTGGAGCCAGGCTTCCTCCTTGAGGCAGTAACAGGGAAGGGGTTTGGTGTGGGGGCAGAGCCGGCCCTTGCAGGGGTTCTGCTTGGGGCACCCATCACTACAGGGGATTGGCTGGGAGAAAGCATGAGGCAGGCTGGCCTCAGACACTGCAACATAAACCAGGACTGTGGGAATAACTGGGATTCCCAGCATAGAAGCTGAAGCTTGCACGTGGCAGTGGTTTTGGTGACTTAGATCTTGACACCAGACATGGGAGCCCTTGGCAGAGCCCTCCCCACCAGCTACCTACACCCACCTCCCCCCACCTCCCACCATGGAGTCTGGCACTGAAGCCCCCAGTGTAAGGCAGAGGCAGAGGCTGACCTGAGTTGAAGAGCTCTGTGGTGTTGTCGCTTTTGAAAGGCGCCTCCTCAGTGGGGAAGATCATTTCCCCCTCTGCTCCTTGGGAAGTAAAAAAGAAACCAAAGAGCCAGGTTGAACACCAAGAATGAGTAGTGGGGTTTTTTCCCCTCCATAAGGGCACCAGACATCACCCATCTCCCACCCTCTCTAGCACCACTGCTTTGGTGACAGGACACTGTGCTTGGGAGGAAGGGCCGGCAGCAAGACATGCAGAGGAGACCAGCCCAAGGCTGTGGGTGATGCAGATCCCAGTGGATATGTCTCTGGAGAGGATTTCAAGCTCTCAGTGTGAGAGGTGTGCAAGTAGTTGACGGACACCAGCTCTACCACCCTTGGGCACCACATAACTGCCCAGGGAGCCATGTCAGAGCTTATTCATGGAAACAAACCCCTGTGGTCTTTAGCCCAAGTCTCATTAAACATAACTAGCTCTTGAAGCATGAGCAATGTCCAGCCCACAGTAGTGGGAGACCACATTGGGGTCAGACAATCCAGACAGTGCCCAAGCAGTAGTATGTCTGAGGGCTCACCAGGGCAGTGTGGCAGATCACAGGTCCTTGACTCTGTTGCTGTGCAGGCGTAGCCACAGGACCGGGTCCTCTTCTGATTGCCACTGCCACAGGTGATGCTGCAAGGGGACCATGGACTCCACTCCTCCTCATCTTCATAGTCTGTGCACAGCAGGGGAGAAGCAGAAAGTGGTGGACCTCAGCAAAGACTCATCAGGAGGAGAGCCAACAGCCACCCAGGACCTCCCTCGGCTCTTTCCTGTCCCTGGGATGTGCTTTACAGGGACACAGGGCCAGCACTGCTCAGAGCATGTGGAGGCCAACCTTGTCCTCACTGGCAACCCCAGAGAAGCAGCCCCTGAGCAAAAGGCTCTATTCTCACAGCTTTGCTCATGGTTGTACTGACCCAGACAGGCATCTCTGCCCAACCTCATCCTCACTGAATCTGCCCAATGCACTTGCCATTATGCTGAAGCGACCTTTTCCCCAGTGAGGGTGCCAGAGCCCTGGGACAGGCTGCCCAGGGGGTGTGGAGTCTCCTTCTCTGGAGAGATTCCAGCCCCGTCTGGACGCCGACCTGTGCAGTATGAGCTGGGGAGCTGCTTTGGCAGGGGGGTTGGACCCCAGGAGCTCTCCAGGTCCCTTCCAACCCCTACAACTCTGTGATTCTGTGAAAGGTTGACCAGTTCTGGGCTCACGGCTGGGAAATTACAGGAGGATGTTGCTGTGGTGCCCTAGGCCATTCTGCCCACCAGTACCTGCCACCTAGCCCTCTGCAGCTCCTCTCCTGGGGGTGCCCAGGTCTGTGGCAAAGGCTTCTGGCACTGGTGTCACTGCAGGGACCTGAGTTGATGGCAGCAGCACTTGCCATGTCATACTGGATTTCTCACCTGAGCGTGCCTTTGCCCACGCTCCAGTCTGATTACAGGCAAGGGCAGCTCCTGTGGGATGCCAGCATGCCTGACTGTTGGCAGCCCCAGCTGGGTGCTGGCCTTGCTCTTTGGTGTGCTTACTTATTTTTTAAGTAGGAGCTGAGCCCCAACATGTGATCTCCAGTGCAGGGCTGCTTCCCCAGCTGCAGGTCAGGCAGGGCAGGGCAGGGCCATGCTGGTCTGCAGGGCAGCTGTGTGTGCCCAGGAGGACTCACCATAATTATATTTTTCCTTAAAGATCCAGTTCTTCTGCCCAGGCCACCGCTGGTCCCAGTCACCTCCCACTCCACTGAGCACAGACTCCTCCTCCTCCTCCTCATCCTCTGCTGTGTAATCATCTTCATCCTCCTCCTCCTCTTCCTCCTCCTCCTCCTCTTCCTCCTCCTCTTCCTCTTCCCCTTCCCTGTCCCCTACATCCAGGTTGTCATCTTCTTCCTCCTCCTCTTCCTCCTCCTCAGCTGGGTCGGTGTATTCCCAGAAGAGGGGCCAGAATAGGTCCTTGTGGGACAACCACTCAGAGGATGTCAGGGACCAGTCATTGCTTGTCTCCTTCAGTAAGTCCATCTCCATCTCAGCCTGAGGATCATCCACCACTTCGATGGTCACCTGCAGGCCAGATACAAGGCAGGGCAGTGAGCCAGGGCACAGCCCTAGGACAGACCTACCTGACCATGCACTGTTTCCCAGCCCAAGAGGCCAGAGATGCTTTGGGCTACAGGACCACACAATGATTGCATCCAGAGGGACGGAACAGGAGCAGAGCAGGAGGTACAGGGGTGACCAGCACCACTCTCAGAAATTATGGGGTCACCCTCCCACCCCAGGAGCATTTGCTCTGGTTCTACAGAGAGGGGCTGTGAAGGGGCAGGGAAAAGGCCATGAGCAAATCCCTCTGGCAAGGAGCTTGCTGTCTGTGCCAGCTATTTACATCTGGTGGTTCCTAAGAAGACAGAGGGCAGCAGCCACACAGATCCTGCTCATGAGTTCTTTCCTCCAAATGGGGCTGGGGATCATACATGGTGTGTGCCCGCATCCCCCCACAGCCCATCAAGAACTGCTCCCCACCTGGATATTGGGGTTCTGGGCGTTCAGGTCCACATTGGCCAGCCCTGGCAAGCTCTGCAGGTCCAACACGAAGGGCAGGCTCTCCTCCTGGCCAGCACTGTTGGACTGAGGTTCTGCCAGGCTCCTGGCAGCCTGCTGAGCTACCCCACGGCGCCTGTGCCGCCGCAGGCCAGCCTGCCCGCTCCGCCTCAGCCCCCGCGCCTTGCCTGAGGGTGGCAGCTCCTCATCCTCTGCTGAACGGGGGTCAGACGAGGCAGAGACCTGGAGAGGGAAGAGGTGGTGAGGACATCTGAGGGTGGCTGTGCAGGGAGCAAGCCAACTGCCCAGCAAAGGAGGATTTGGTCTGTTACTCCACCCCATCTTATTGCAGCATCAGGGCAGCAATTAACATGTTAATTAATCAGGTTAATACCCAGTGGCCTGTGCTGTACCAGGGCTCAGCCCCACTGCAACTCCTCACTGAACAACCTACAGGTCTACTCAAGTGGGTGCTTCCCATCCTCACAACCACCCCCCTCTGCATCCCTCTAATGTCCTGTTGCCCATCTTGGCTTTCTGCTTCTCACTCTCCCTTTTTGGTCATTGCTTGGATCTTGGAGATGAAGAATGGCTGCCTCTAGTCCCAGAGCAACAAGAGCTCACACCCAGGAACTGTATGTATTTATGTAAGAAGTTTGTAACAAGGGCTTGATGACAAAAAACTGAAACAACTTGTCCTATGGTGTCGGTATTGGGGCAGATGACTTCAAGCAATGGAGGTTCTGAGATTTCAGATGCTGCCCAGAGGGTACCGTGAAGAGGGAAAGAAGGTGCTGGGAGATACAACCCAGCTATCTCTGTCTCCTTGGGAATGGGCCGAATAGGACGACAAAACTTCCTGCCCATGTCTGTAACTGCTGCTCCTGCTGGGGTGGCACGTGGTGCTCTGTGGCCAGAGCTCTCCCAGCCCAGGAGGTGCAGGGAGCGTGGGCAGGGAACCAGGCCAGGGCAGCAGCGCCGGCTGGCCTGGGGTGCGGGGAGGTGCCCAGTGAACCCTGCCTAAGAGCCAGGCTTGCGCCCAGTTCCCACGTTCCTCATCCCGGCACGCACCAGTCAAAGGGCCAGCAGGCTCCAGTGGGCCCGGGAAACCAGAGATGGGAACAACTGGCAAAGCCCCGCTGCGCCATGGGCTGTCCCCGGGAAGGCGGCCCCGCAGCTCCAGGCTGGGAGCAGAGGTGCCCGAACCCCCCAGCATCTCCACCAGCGGCTGCCTATTTCTGGCTGCCCAGCTGAAACCCCCTTTTGTTCCCAAGCTCTGGGCCTTCGCGCCAGCCCAGCCGAGAGCCGCGGGATTAACGAAGAGAGCGGCGTGCCCCCTCCCCACGGAGGGGGGGGAGGACGACACAGAGAGGCATTTCTACCTGCAATTAGAGCCAGATGGTTTGGGGAAGGACTCCCCTCCCTTTCATCCTGATCACTGGAGCACTTCAAAGGCAGCTGGAGCCTGGCCAGGCTCTCATGAGCGCACACAGCCTGTCCCCAGCCCTGTGCCCACACATCAAAGCCCGTGACCCCCCCGTCCCCGGGGGAGGGAAAAGAGCAGCAGGGACGCTGCTGGTCCCTTGGCTGCTGCCCAGAGCGGGCTGGATGTGGGGAAGGGTCAGTGACAGACTTCACCAGATGGGCCTGGAGGAGAGAGGGCTGCAGGGAAGAGGGAGCCTGTTCTGCCTGATGAGAGCCTTTGGGGCTCGCTTACCTCTCCCCCTGGCCAAGAGAGTTCCTGTGGCAACACTGGCAGCAAATGTGGGCACAGGCAGACCCCTCTGTCTGCAGCATTCACCTCCCAGCTCCCTCTGCCTCTATCCAAAACCACAATGGTTTTGGGAAGGACCTGGGAAGGATGCCTGGCTCTGCCTTAGCCTGTCTCCAGGTGCCCCATCCCCTTGCCCCGTCCTCTCTTGTGCCCAGGGACTCCCTGGCAGGGAGCAAGGAGGATCCCAGACAGAACAGAAACAGCAAAGGGGGCCAAGCAGGCGAACCTGGCCATGTCCTGGTGCTGGCTGCATGACAGCACCCACTGGCACTGAGTTTGCTGCCAGCTGTGTGCCCAACACAACCCCTGCACAAGGGGCTGCCAACAGCCCTGCGAGGCTGGCGCTCCTGCCTAATTCACAGTGAGCTTACTGGGGCTGGGTAGGCTCCTTTCACAGGCAACCCAAATTTAATACACATGGAAAGGGAGGTCTCCTCTAGCAACAAGATCTGAGCTCACCCAAGGACATCTGAGCAAGCGAGCCAGGAACAGACTCCAAGTCTCCAAACTTACACTCAGTGCCTAATTCAGATTTTACGCCCAAACAAACTCAAGAAATTCAGAGTACTGTTCCCACAGGGAAAATGCAAAACTGCCCCAGGGGAACTGGCTGCGAGAGCATCACAGGGCAAACAGAGCTCCTTTGGCTCCCAAATTCTCTGGAGGCAGAAAGACCCCAGGGGTGTCCACCCTAGATGGCCCAGCATCCTTCAGGAACAGTCACTGTGCTGTACCACTCAACCCTTCCCTCCTCCGAATGCCTTCATTGCTCTGAGGCTTCACTGGGTTGAAATTTGCCCCTGCATCAGAATAAGTCCCTCCTGAGCAAGGTCCTGTTTGGTGTCTTGCCCCAGCTGATCAAGCCATGGATTTTAGCAAGGTCCTCTGAGGCCCAGTGCTTTCTCTGGGTCAGAGCATCCCTGGCACCACGATCCTGACAGACAGATGTGTCTTCTCTGTGTCACCGAAGGGCTCCCACCAGCCATGCAGGCAGCTGCCCTCGAGGGTCACACTCCTGTTGTGTGACACCCACCCTGTCCTCTGCCCCACCAAGGGAACAGCTGGATAAAGCTGTCAAGCCTGGAGCTGAGCCACTGCAGTGCATCAGCTAAGGGAGAAGAGATGGCCTGTCCAAAGAGAAAACTCGACTCCCTGTTCTCCATGGAGAGCAGGAAAAAGACTGCAAACTGTTTTGCAGCAGCTCCCCTGTCCTTCTGCCACTGAGGAAGGACACTTGTCACCACCACACAGAAGCAGAGAGCGCAGAGCTGGGAAGCTATCAGTATCTTGGAGCTGAGCTCCAGCCTTCCACAACCAGCCAGCACCAAGCAAAGGAAGAAGGCAAAAGAGGGAATGCTGCAGCTCCTCCTGCATACCCTTCAGATAGCCTGACTGGATAGGAATAAGGGCATCTAGGGCAGGAACCTGAGAGGAACTCTGGAGCAGTGCTTGAGAAAGAGCATGCATTTCCATTTGTGAAGACCATGATGAGACTGAAGGCTGTAGGTAGGAACATGACTGCCTCTCTACTAACCCAGGAGCCCTTCTCACATTGTCCAGGTGCTCCCATGTGTAGGACTGGCCACCTAAACACCTTGGGGCACAAGCTCAGCAAAGATGTTAGGAAGGGAAAGGAACTCATCAGCAATTCACCCCAGGGTTGTGTTTACTTTGATGCAACATAGGTGACGTGGTGCAAAGAAAAGGTGTGGGGAAAGGCCACACTTCATTTCTTTAGAGACCAAAGGCTGACATTTTCCCATTTCTAGTCTGTACACCTCTATTAAAATTGCTCAGCATTCTGAAAAGGGCAAAAAGAGCAGCCACAGAACCATTTCAGGGGATGGAAAGATTTTTCCAGTGAAAGATTTGTACAATTCAATTTGTTTGCCATGCTAAAAAGAGAAAGCAATGACTTGCTTTCCCAGTTCTTTAAGGCAATAATCCATCAGGCACCAGAGGCTCTCTAATCCAGAACAGAAACACATAATGGGAACCAATGTGTCCAAGTTAAAGCCAAACAAATTCAACTGAGGAACAGGGATGGTGCTTTTAATGCTGTAGGTGGCAAGAATGAGCTAAGAAAGGGGCAATAATATCTCTTGTGGGGACAGTCAAACCCACGGCACTGGGCTCAACACATATGTACTGCATCTGTGCTAGGGAAAAAAAACTTAAGGATCTAATGACTTCTTCTGGTCTTAAAACTAGACACTTTGCTATCAACCTCTTTTAGACTCTGAACTAAACCTGGGTGAAGAAAGCAAACGACCCAAGTTCACCTGCTGCAGTTCTTCCATAGAAATGATTAGAGACAGGGCATCTCAGATACTGCAGCAGTTTCAAACCTGAAAACATCAACAGACCAGTCGCTGCACTGCCCTGTCCTTTGGCATCCAGGGACACCTCTGTGCTGCCACCACAACCACCAGTACTTGTCCCTCCAGGGTGTTCCTCAGCCTCTCTGGAGGTGCTGCAAGCTGCCCGTTTGCAGTGCTGTTTGCAGCTACGTGCACTGGTGAGCAAAGCTGCTCTTCCCCATGGGGTTAAGCCCAAAGCAAGTACTCCAGAGGTAACTCCCTGGGAGAGAAGCACTGCCACAGCCCCGTGCTGATGTGCATCAGCCCGTACACCAGCAGCACCCAGCAAGGACAAGCTGAGAGGATGCAGCTCTCACCACACCAACCCTGAGCTGACTAGAGAGCACATAAACCCTTCCAGCTTCAACCACAGAAACCTGTGCACATGGGTCAGATCAGGGGCAACGTTCAGGCCGTGCTTTGGGCTTGTTAACACTGCAGTGAAGAAAATGACATCCTTGCTAAAGGCAGGTATTGCACTGGGATATAATTCTAAGGGCAGGGAGAGGAGGGAATGCTGCTTAATCATTACTGCTTGTGTTAGGTTTCCTTTGAACAGTTTCACCATGCTGTACTGAAACAAGAACCCACCAGAGGAACTATTGATCTTTTCCTTAATAGATCTGAATCTACACAAGTGTCTTCCTACTCTTCCCCCAAGCTCTCTCCAACATTACCTTAAAATCTGTCCTGCAGTTTCTTGCACACTTGCACATTAGCCAACTACAAAATAGAGTTTTATTTCTATTTCTGTTTTTAACCAGTAAGCTTTTCCTTCTGTATTCATGCCAGTGAGCTGCAGAGATCTGGAGAAAGCTTTCTGAGAAATTATCTCTGGACTGAAACCATGCAGGGAGAACTCCAGAGCAGTGTTCTGTTGTAAAGCTATGGAAGCAGAGGGGTGCTGGTGGCTGGGTTCAGAAGGAAGCCCAGCCTGTCTTGGGGCAGCTCTGGGGCTGTGGTTTGCAGAAAGGCTCAGGATGGATTTCACTGGTGGGAGTGGGAGAAGGGGGAGGTTTTTTTCAGAGCTGACAAGTCACTTTTAAGTCTCTTTAAAATAAAGGAAGGTTGAACAGGAGGATTATCAACAGGAATAAACACAGCATGCCACGCTGCCTCCCTCCCATAGTGTGGGGCGTGCTCTCTCCTGGATGACCCCACTACAGACTCTGCTTGAAGAAAGGGCTTTCTTACCCTAGCTGGCTGAGACCGCCTTAGCCTCCTGAGGGATGTAGTTTGATCCTCCCAGTTCATAACCCATCCACCAGCACGTAACCCATCCACCAGCACGTAACCCATCCACCGGCACAGGCTTTCATCCAGATGGAAAACCCACTGGACACACATCAGACAAGTGACCTCTGCTTCCCATCAGCTCATCACCCACCTAATGGATTTTCCAGAACCAAAAGCCAAAGCACAATGTACTTCTCAAGGTGTCAAGAGCTGGAAGGGTACCTAGGAGAAACCAGGGAAGGTAAAGATGCTGCCCAGTTCCTGTTAGTGTCTGTAAGCCCTCCTGAACCACACTCCCAGGGATCAGACACCTTTAGGCTTCTGGGTGACTTCTGGATCAACTCACACTTGAGTGCTGGTTTTGGTTTGGTTTTGTTTCTTTTTTTTTCAATCAAGACACAAGTGTTTCCCTTTAGGTTTTGGGAGAGCTCTGCAAGGACTCAGGGAACAGACAAGGCGCTTGATTATG
The DNA here is from genome assembly GCA_022605575.1 of Laterallus jamaicensis coturniculus. Classification (NCBI taxonomy): domain Eukaryota; kingdom Metazoa; phylum Chordata; class Aves; order Gruiformes; family Rallidae; genus Laterallus; species Laterallus jamaicensis. The sequence goes on along the minus strand of JAKCOX010000033.1, from coordinate 7,360,802 downwards.
GCACTTGTGTGGGCAGATCCTGTTTATGACAGACCAGCAGGAGCCAGCAGCAAACTGGGGTTGATTCAGCTCATTATTATGCCCTCATGATTATAGTTTTCACACGGTTATCAAAATACTTTAGATCATGTGGAATCACTCTCTTTTCTAACTAGCTTCTGCCAACTGTCTTGAGTAGGGAGCTGCAGGAGGCAGCATCAAAGGCTTCCTCAGGTCTCATTTATTTTCATGTCCCACATTTGTTCTCCTGTCTCACAACTGCAACAACTGTAATCTTAAAACTCTTTCCAAGGCTGGTGACTCAGCTGCCCCCAAGGTAGAGCCAGCCCTGGAGCAGAAGACATCAGAGCATGGAGAAGCAGCAGCACACAGCACTTTAAAGAGCAGGGACACAGCATAGTTGACTTTGTGCAAGACCAAAACTGGGGTGGCTGGCCAGGCTGCTGTCAGTGCTCCTCACCACGTGTCCTTGCTGGCACAGCTGGGCCCCTCTCCCCACAGCTGGCTCTTCTGCCAGCATGCCAATGGGTAACTGGCCAGTGGCATCCTCAGCCAACTCCCCAGGTCACCTGAGACACAAGGAGGACAAGCAGGTGCCCGGTGGCTTTTCACCTCTTACCATGCCTGGCTGTTGCCCTCCTTGGTGTCACGCTAAGGTGCTTCTCTGCCATAGATATCTTCTCTTTAACAGTGACACAATGCTGTAAACCCCCCAGTTTGCAGACAAAGGAAATGACCTGTCCCAGGTCTGTCAGGCAGCCTGTGACAAGACTGGGAATAGAAGCAGGTCTCCCAGGTCACACTTGGAGAAGGTGCTCAGGAAGGTCCACAACAGCTCAGTGTCTTCTCCCCACCTGCTGGGGGGAAGAAGGACTGCCCTGCCTCCCACCCAGATGAACCACACCAGCCTTGCAGCGGAGAGGCTGGGGCATCTGGTTAGCACTACTGACACGTCCCTGCAGAGCAGCTGGGGCTGTCATTGCACCAGAGGCTCTGCCCAGGCATACAGGTCCAAGGGCTGACCCTGGACAGGTGGTGCTTGCTGTGAGGAGCCCAGCTGGTGGCAAGGCACCTGAGGCGAAGGCACCCCTGAGACCTCTGCTGCAGCCAGACCTGCTGGGAGCTGCTCAGATAGAGCACAGCAGCAGGTACAGGAGCAGGGCCCCCCTGGGACTGCAGGCAGAGGTCCCCTGAAGCGGTGAACAGACAGACACCCATCCATACCCTTGGGAGCTCTCTGGCAAACGCTCCTGCTGGGGCACATGGTTTTTGTTAACATAGCTGTGCTGTAATACACATAAGCTCTTAATGCATGGGACTGAGTTGCTGTTAACTTGTTCCAGCTCTAAACCCCATGTGCTTCAGTGACCATTAACTTGTTCCAGCTAATGATGCCCGTTCTGTCAGCCTGCACACCGTCACTCTCCAGCTGCTGCTCCCCTCCCCAGCACAGCCAAGGGGAAAGCCCCAACCACAGCAAAGCAAGCGCACAAACTGGAGGGACCAGACCAACACCAGCCTGCCCCTGACCCCCACCTCCCTGCTCCCAACCCCCTCAGCCTGCTAGAAGAGGCTGCAGTGTGGGGGATACAGGGCAGGTGGGCATGTCGGGGGGAACCCCCTCCCCTTCTCTCGTACAGGGCACGCTGGGTGCCCCCCTGCAGGTAGTGGGGTGGGGAAGGCAGCCAACCAAGCAGAAGCCAATCCATCAGGGATCCCTTCAAGAGACAGAACGGGCACCTGAGCTGCACTCAGAGCATCTCCATGCCCTAGGGAGGAAGGGATCCAAGCAGGGATACTGCATCTTGGCTTCTCAAAGGGCTAAGCTGGAGCGATTCACCTGCCCCAGGTGTTTGACTGCAGCTCCCCAGCCCAGAGGCAAGCTTGGGTCCCCTCCCCAGCCCAGTGGTGGGATTTAATGACTCCTACGTACACCTCAGCATGGGGTGGCAAAAGGGTCTCTGGGTAAGGAAACCTTCCTCTCCAGCTTGTCTGCTCCACTCACAGGTCAGTTGTCCACAGGCTTTTCCAGGACAGTCACTGCCTTACCAAAAAACAATTACTTGCTTTTTCCCCACCATTGGGACTCTGAGGTTTGCAGGGCCACAGAGACAAGCCCAAAGTCAAAGGAAACCTAAGGCACATCCAAATGGTGAGCCCCACTTGCCCAGCACCTTAGCCCTCAGTTGATCCCTCCTCTTCCCTTTGGTCACTCCCCAGCAGAACCTCAGCTGTGACCCCAGGGTGGCCACAGGCATGCTCTAGCCAAGCTGTAATCCTGGGCACGGGGGGAGCTAAGCTGATTCTGAGACACCCACAGCACCTCTGGGCAGCCTCACATCTCCTCCACTGGAGGCATGAGGGAGGCCACCCTGGGGTGCTCCCCAGGAGACAAAACCAAGATGCTCTCTGAAGTGGGATCTTAAATTTTTAAGAAGCAGCCAGCTTAACCATGTAATATGGCCACAGAGTCCTGGGAGGGGAGGGGGCAGGGGTGGGTGGACACAACAGTGGACATGAAGACATCTGTAGAACGCCTTGTCTCCATGGAGGTGCTGCATGGCACAGCACAGCTGGCCTCCCCTGGGTGCTGTGGGAGCAGATGCAGATGAAGGGGAGGGCAGAAAGGGCAGCAGGAGAGAGGACCAAACTGGTGGGGAAGACAGGACATCCCAGGGAGGTGAAGAGAGATGCTGATCCTTCTGCAGGAAGCGCCTGGTGGGGCACCACCTGCAGCACCTCTGAGCTCAGGGCAGTCCTTAGGTTACAGGATTCCTTCATCCCTGCAGCTGTATCAGAGAGGCTGGCTGATCAGGGGGCTGGAGCAGCTGCCCTACAAAGAGAGGCTGAGGGAGCTGGGCTGGTTCAGCCTGGAGAAGAGAAGGCTGCAGGGGGACCTCATTGCAGCCTGCCAGTCCCTGAAGGGAGCAGAGAAACAGGAGGGGATTCAACTTTTTAAAAGGACAGACAATGGCAGGACAAGGGGGATGGATTAAAGCTGAAGGAGGGAAGGTTTAGATTGGATATTAGGGGGAAGTTTTTTACAGAGAGAGTGGTGAGGGGCTGGAACAGGCTGCCCAGAGAGGGGGTGGATGCCCTGTCCCTGGCAGTGTTCAAGGCCAGGTTGGATGGGGCCCTGGGCAACCTTGTGTAGCTCCAGGCCTGAGGTTGGTGTCCCTGCCTGTGGCAGGGGGGTTGGAGCTCTATGATCCTTGGGGTCCCTTCCAACCCTTGCCATTCTATGATTCTATGATTCAACCAAAACCATGGCTGCAATCTCTTCCTGCTTCTTGGCTGAAAGC